>OX596075.1:103311813-103391813 GCA_951394005.1 Protophormia terraenovae
TTTTGATTTCTTTGATACACGAAATTTTTTTGCCATAATCCCTCTAGCATCCGCGATATAGAATTCCTGGCTAGGAAGTTAAAGTCTCCCTGTACGAACGTTTCATCGTTTACTATACAGAAATAAAATTTCCGAAAAAATTCTTCCGAAGTACTTTCATGTTATTTTTTATCTCCAATATAATTTTTTTCTTACTTTATACGTCCTTATACGTAAAGATTAAAAGCAATTAACTTTTTGTGACACTTTTCTTCCAGAGATGAGGTGTTTTTCTCTCAAAATCCTTTCTATTTTGCCTGCATCCTACAGCCTGAAGATACTATTTGTCTTCTATTACTAGGTTACCATTCAGTGATCATGACTTCTTTGTATAATATTGTTACCCAAGAAACTGTATTTTGCAACACAACATCCTTTCTGGAATTATTTTATATGACCAATGCAAGATTTCATTAAAAATTTGAATTATGTGTTTATGTGTTTTTTGTTGAACTTCCATTTTAAGAAAAACCAATTTTGCTATTACCATGAAACTTATAACATGGCAAGTGAGCATAATGGCAAATACAAACCAGTTAACAGAATTATTAAATTTTCTTCACATCAAAAGTTATAAGCCCAAGAGCATGCACGGATTTTTTCGTGCGCAGTCCTTACTTCCCTTAAATTTTTAAATTTAAATTTGCTTATAAATTCTTTAAAAAGTATTCATTTTAAATGCTAAATTTAATGAATTAAAGTGTTTGTAATTCACAAATTTTTCTTCTTATTTATTATTGCTACTACTTTGACTTTATATAAGTACCTACCTAAAACATTTTGTGAAATATTAAAATTCACTTTTCTTCCTACTTCCTGCATAAGTAAGCTACCATTTTATAATTTTATTTGATTTCATAATATTAACCTTCATAAACATTAAATTCTATCTGTTTCCTAGTTACCAAAAAAGTTAAAAACAAACTTATAATAAATTAAAATAATATAAACATTAAATTTTTTTTTCTAAATTTTTATTACTTTGCTTACTGGCATAGAATTAACTTAATTATAAACTGAAAAATAAATAACCAAAATCAATTTACTGTTTAAGAATATCAATGATGTGTAAAGATTAACTTTTGCCTTAACAATCCTATTTTAAAAACAAAAAAATTTATATAAAAATAACTTTGTGTTATAAATAGATATTTAATTTAAACATATACATATTTATATATAATATAAATATTTGCTCAATAATGCGATTATGTTCTTAAATGTAACAGTTTTTTTAACTTAGATCTATTAACTTAGCTCATTAATAAGCTTTGAAATGCAAAAGAGTATTTTTAATTGGGAAAGGGAAATAATATTTTCCCGTAAAGAGGGAAGTATACTAAATACCAGCGTTTAAATATTATGCGTCAGCAAAATTTCTTTTCCTTATGACTATGCAATAAGTATTAAACCGTTTCATTTTTACTGCACACGGCAACTAAAATTATTATAAATATACCTTCGAATTTTTAGTAACAATGTTAATCGTCTTTGCAATTTTTATCAGCAAACAGAAAATATTGCTCATCAAAAAAACTTAAAGTTCGTGTTTTAGTCTTCTACACATAATTTTTTCGGACACATATAGCACACGAACAATTTTTCTTCGTGTGCTGCAATAAATTTTTAGCAAATTTTCTTTGTTTTGATTTTGCAACTATAGTTTTTTTTTTTAGTATTTTTATTTAAGCAATTTTGTTGCTACTAAAATTTCTTCTATGAAGAATAAAACGCATGTATTTGTTCTTATACATTCACACATAAAAGCTGCAATTTTTATTGACAATACTGAAAATAGAAAAATAATTTTAGTTGCAATTATAAACAAAAATGAAATAGTAAAAGTATTTTTAGTATTTTTTTGCAAGCAGCAGATATTTATTGCAAAATGTGATAAATATAGTATTAAAATCAAACCCTGCTAAATACAGAGAAATTATAAAAAAAAAAAAATGTATTTAAGTTCCAGTAAAACACTAAATGGATTCTTTTAAAAAATTAAAAAAGAAAAATTTTATCCACAATTTTTCGAGTTTAATTGCATTTTATCAAAAAATTTTCTACAAAACCTATGCAATAACTTCCAAAGAAATTTTTGCTGATAATACAGGGAAACACGAATTCTGCGGCACGGGGTTTATCAGTCAATTCGGATATACGGTATTAATAAGTTCTAAGCCTCTAATACACTTTTTTGGAATTGACTCTAGTTCTTGCGATAAATCGCGATTTGTAAAATTTCGGAGGCTGAACTTTATATTAAAGCATATTTCGAAAACGACTTGTCTAATTTTGTTCAAAAGAATATCAAAAAAATCCAATTCAAATTATCTTCAGGTCGTTCTTACACTACTTTGCAATACGGTCAAGAGTTATGGAGACATTAAGACCATCTTTTGAGAAAAAATGAAATTTTATACAAAATTTTAAGATTTTTTTTTTTTTTTTTTTTTTTTTTTCAAAAAATCATAAAAATTCGAAAATGTCAAAAATTTAAATTTTTCTCATTGGAGATAAATTTGTTGCAAATAAAACAAGACATATTTCATTAAAATAAATGCACAGGTTTTGATTTTATTCACAAATGAGTGAAAATACTCATTTACAAGTTACATACAAAAAATTTAAAAATAATTCATTCAATTAAAAACTTGTTTAAATTTGCACCTCTCACCAAAATGATTATATAAATTACTAAAAACTGTAAAAACAACAAAACAGAAAAAAATTCCCAATTAATAAATTAATTAAATCAATTATGTAGTTGACATTTAATTTGGACATTTTTGGTAATTTATTAACCCAATACAGACAAAATATAAATAATTTTTAAAAATTGAAAAACAGTCTTTCTAATACTAAATTTCCTTGTTGTACTTAGTTTCCTTCTATTTTTTTTCAATTTTAGTATGGGCTTAGTTCATTGTGTCCCGGTTTATTTAAGACAACGTTTTTGAAAAACGTTAAAAATGTAACAGTACACGCAAAAAAAATATAGTTATAGTAACTATAAACTAAGAGCAACATACTATGATTGTAATATATGATTACAGTTAAAAATAAGCATATTTGTAAGTAATTATTATTATGATTTAATGATTCGATTTAGTAAGGTTTATTTCTTAAATATTACATCCAATATTACATTACATATTACATCCAATTTCATCATGCTTTTATCATTTAATAATCCAATTTTATCATATATATAAACTTATTTCATTATATATATAATTCCATTTGGAAATGGAAAAAAGTAAATTTCTAATGCTCATTAAACATTATTTTTTGCGAAAAAAACCGTCAATCAAACCAAGGAAAAGCTCGATAAATAATATGGGGACTCTGTACCATCGATTTTAATGGTAAAAAAGTGGTTTACTGACTTTCATTGTGGTCGCACAAGTACAAATGACGCTGAACGTTCTGGACGGCCAATTGAGGTCAGTACACCCGAAAATGTCGGAAAAATCTACGATATAGTGTTGATCGACCGAAGAGTAAAAGTGCGTGAGATTGTTGATGCCATAGGAATTTCATACGACAGTGTGGTTTCGATTTTAAATGATCAGCTGGGTTTAAGAAAGTTGTCTGCAAGATGAGTGCCGCGTTTGCTCTCAATTGACCATAAACGTAAACGTGTGACAACTTCAAAGGATTGTTTGGAGTTCTTTAACCGCAATCCGAATGAGTTTTTGCGGCGTTTTGTAACTGAGGATGAAATATGGATCCATTACTGTACTCCGGAGACCAAGCAGCAGTCTAAACAATGGGTTTCTATGGGTAAAACCCATTTGCCGGCCAATAAGGTGATGGCAACAGTTTTTTGGGATGCACGCGGTATAATCCACATCGATTACCTTCAAAAAGGAAAAACAATAAATGGCGAATATTATGCCAACTTATTAGACCGATTTAATGAGAATTTAAAAAGAAAACTACCCCAAGAAAAAAGTTCTTTTTCATCAAGATAATGAACGGGTACACACGTGTGGAGTTCTCAATGGCAAAACTCTATGAATTGGGCTACGAATTGGTATCTCATCCGTCATATTCTCCGGATTTTGCCCCCAGTGACTACTTCATAATTCCAAACCTAAAGAAATGGCTTGATGGAAAGAGATACAGCTCCAACGATGAAATTATTGACCAAACAAATGCCTATTTTAAAGACCTCGAAAAATCCTACTTTTTTGGAGAAACGCTGGACTAAGTGTATTGAGTTAAAAGGAGATTATGTTGAAAAATAAATTTTTGTTTTGCAAAAAAAACTGTGTTTCATTCAAAAAGTCAAGGATTTATGGATCCGCCCTCATTCCCGGGCGGGAAACCGATGAAAAATTTACGGGAATTCCCGGGAATTTTTTTCAATTTTCCCGGGAAAACGGGAAATTTAATATTCACGTAGTTTTACAATTCTATAGCAAAAATGTTAATGTTAGTATCGCCTCAGTGAAAATTTTACATTAATATAATGTTTATATTATAAACACATTACTTACTAAAGCAATTTTTGATGTTAATACAAAATATACATACATGAAATTCGATACAAGTGATATTTTATATTATTCAAAAACATTTCATCGGTGCGCTGATGAAAATTCCTATTTGACGACTTTTCATTAGGAAAAAGACGATTTATTTTGTCAATTCACATTTCAAGTACACGAGTTTTTAACTACATATTGCTATAATCTTTTAAACATTTTAGTGATGATGTACCATTTTCTAACTCCATTTAAATCTCTTGGCTCTGAAAGGTTTTTACATATTTTTTTGCCAAATCTTTAGATTTTTTCGACATTTTAAAGTTCAGTTCACATCACAAGATTTTATACTATCTTAAAAGCACGACTTTAGAATATTTTCGGCAATAATAAACATAAATTTGAAATATGTAAAAATGTTCAAATGAAAAATCGACAACAACTTTTTTTTTAACATCAGAAATACATACCGCTACTTTTTCAAAATTTAAATTTAAAACATGTAACTACGAATGTATTTTATTTTTCAAAAATATTCGTCTTAACATTATTATTAACAATAGCACTATATCAATTGACCACAGAATATTGTTGAGAACCAACTTCAAAAGTTTTTAGATTTATGTTTTAGAACGATAAGAAAAACTATACTGAAATTTATGCCACAGATGATGATCTTTTTTGAATTTTTTAGCATGAAAATCTATTTAAGTTAAAAATCTGAAGTATACCGTTTTTAATTAAATATTAGAAATACTAGTTTTTTATTCCATAACGCTATTCTAATCTAATCTAATCATAGTTCTACTGAATCATTTTATAAAGAAATCATTGAATTTTTGTTAAATCAAATCTTCTGCAAATTTAATGGAAATATTTATATTTTTTAAATATTTTTTCTTTAATTCGTAAAAGATTTAAATAGAAGAAAATCTTAATGATTCAAAATATTTTTAAAGCTTGAATTTTATAATTGGTAGTGCATTCTTTAAGCAATTAATTATTGCGCAGTCAAAGAATTTAAGTCTATGAATTGAACTGTTATGAATGCATCAAAGAAATGACTGAGATAATAAATTTAACTCGATTTTGAAAAGTGAATTAAAGAATTAAATCTTTGGAACCTTTGCTTACAATAGGCACTTATTTTATTTGCATGAAATATTAAAATTTTTTTAAATTGGAAGTAATACTTTAATATTGTTTATATGTGATTTATAATGTTGTATTATAATATTGAATAGAAAAAATAACATGCTTTATAAAAAATCATTGCTTTTTTCTTATATTTTAAGTTTCCCGGGATTCCCGGGAATTCCCGGGAAATGGAATTTTTCATTCCCGTTTCCCGGGAAACAAAATATCACGGGAAACCCCAAACCCTAATTGCAATACACCAAAAAAAAAATATATATATATATATATTAATTATGATTTTTTGTTTTTTTTTTTTTTTGCATACATTATTTAATTTGTTTTATTAAACAGTGTTACCATAGTGTTTTTTAATATAGTAAATTTCTTTTAAATTCACTTTAGTTTTGTTTAATTTTTCGTCTTCTAATCATAATTTGCATTTTATTTTATTTAAGAATGACTAATATATTTCTACAAAAGATATCTGTTTCATACATTTACGAAAATTTTAGCTTTCTGAGTGATTAAGCCATGAACGAACAATATTCGCAATCATTTTTTAATACGAAACTTTTCTTTTGTAATAGTTATAAATACTGCTGTTTTGATTTGAAATGTCACTAAAGGATTGAGTGGAGTTAAACGTTTGATTTTATTTGTATTTTCTTTGCTAATTTTTCGAATAAAATCGTTACCATTATTGGTTGTTTAGCAAAAGCTTCCTAAGATGTCTAACCTAACCTGGTAAACTAAAAGTTGGCATAAAAAACACATATAATTTAACATGGGATTTTTTAGAAAACATTTCAAATTATTTGAAACCATTCAGACTTAAGTTTACTTCTTTTGTGCCTTTTTTTTTTTGCTGATCCATTAAATTTGACAATATTTTTTAAATTTTGTCCAAAGTTATACAAGTTTTTCATAGTATAAATGTAAATATTTTATCACTTTTTCCTTTAGTATTGTCCCTTATGAGATTTCTAATACATGTAATAAATAAAAACACATAAATATCTAAAACTGAATTTTGGGCGAATTTTTTCCAAACCATTTTTTTTAATATGTAAAATGTTAAAATTAAAAAAAAAAAAAATCCTTAAATTTAAAACATATCTTGAATGTTGAAAGTTTTAGCTATCATTACATGTAAACTTTGCTATTAAACTCTAAAAAAAATTATTGGTATTTTTTACTAGTCAGTTTATTGTACGGGTTTTTTTTTTACTTGCAAATTACAAGACAACAGTTCAGTTTGCTTTTAAATCCAAATCCTAATTGAAAATGGAAAAATCATTCGACAAGCCCAAAATTTTAAGTGTCTTTCGATTTTCATAAAATTGTGCACTTAAATGGTCTACGGATGTTTATATAGATTTCTGAAAAAAAGAAAACTCGCGATTTTATTTCGCTTTTTCACTTTATAAAGTATGTAACTTTGAGTAGCAATATCTCTGGAAAGGCTTTCTGAATTTTAATAATTTTAACGGCTTTCGAATTTCGCATACGTCGACTTTAATACGTACATTTTATTTAATCTAATCAGCTGATTATAAGTTAGAGATTTATTAAAAAAAAGCTGAAAGAATATATCATTTAACTTAAGCCAAAAAGGATTTCAAGTTTGAAATATAAGAAGTGAGATCGAAAAAATCTTAACATATATAAAATTCACTAATTTTTAAACGGTTGATCTTAGTGTTTTGATTTTTTTTATTTAATTGATTTTGTATTACAGATCACAGAAAAATAAAATTTTTTATAGTTCTTACCATCACTTATGACTCATTGACCTTCTTTGTTATCCCTTCCATTAGAGATTATATATCATTACATATTTAAATATAAAATGGACATATATATAAAGCTACAGACCATACATAGTAAAACTGCGTACTGAGTTTTTCTTCAGGATGTAAAATTTCCTCTTAAAAGCGCTAGTTACAAATAATATATCAACTCAACATGGATATCAAATAAAAGCTGCGAACTCCAGCAATAAATGTTTTTCATATGTAAAAATTTTGTGGAAAAATGTTACACGGTGTTATTACGGAAATTTTTTATAATTCTTCATACATTTTGACAATTTTAATTGTTTCAAATCGTCATTAAGAAGATTAAATATTTTTTCCCACTTTGGCACTCGAGAAAATTTAAATCAAACTATTCCATTTATTTCTGAAAAATAATAAAAATAATTATTTATTTAAAAGATGTTAAGTGCCCACAGAAAATAAAATAATTATAATATGGTACAGGAAATAGTTTTTATTCCAATCCAATATCTTTATTTGTAAGCAGTGTTGCCAGTTTAGCCTTTTTAAGGCTAAATCTAGCCTTTTTATTTTACTTTTAGCCTCAAAATTTTCGTTTTAGCTTCTAGCTTTTTTGTTAGCCTTTTTTATTCTTAACATAGCCTTAAAAAGGCTAAAAATTTACAAATTATATTTGTACAGAATCATTAATTTAAGCAGTTTTGTGTATTAGTTCGCAGAAAAATATAGAATTTACTTATATTTGATGAAAATTTTCGCCTGCGGCGCTTCATTCTACAAAAATATTACAATTATTTTTTGACAAACTTTATTACCCATAGAAACTAATTATAGTTTATTTAATTTTATTTACAAATTTACTAAAATATCTCTAAGAAATACCAAAATCTAACGAGGAAAAAAAAAATTAATGCTTTTTTAAATAAAACAGTATGTTAGCTTTTTTCTGGCTTTATTTTTTGGGGCATTTAGCCTTTTCTGGCCTTTTTTAAAGTCCAATTTAGCTTCTTTTTTTCTCAAATCCTGGCAACACTGTTTGTAAGTCTTTCAATATGTCTATTTAACTCAGCGTCTGGCTGGGTACATACTGTACAAACATACATATTTGATGTTTGCTTTAAATATTTCTTTTTTTGTATTAATAAAACGTGTAGTGATTATTTCATTTTCGTTACATTACCAACTCCTACATATATGTATACATAAACAATTATACAAATTTCTATACATACTGACTGACTCAATGACTCAGGATTCCACGTGCACTCAGTTATATATTTTTACTTTTTCAAGGGAAAAGAAAAATAATATAAAAATCGAATGAATAAATGAATGAAAAGTTATGAAGTTTGAGTGTCTATGAGTGAGTATATATATATATGAATATATGTATGTGTATACGTTACGTTTGTTTATTTTGTTTTTGTTGCCTTGCTAAGAGATTTTACGTACTGATAAGTATGAATGTATGTATGTTTTTTGTTTACGTCTCTGTACGTGATGACAATACAAATGATATTGTTACATTCTTTTCCACTTTCACTCTCACTCACCTTACTATTTGTAGTCACTTACCATTTACATGAACAAAATACTTACATACACCCACTTAAAAATTGTATTTACAGTTTAATGAGTTAGTTTGTTTCTCGCCTGTATTATTATTTTTTTTTTTTGGTGTAAATACATACATATGTATAAGTTTATTCTTGTATAGCTATTTGTTAGTACAATATATATTTCTGTTTATTCCTTTTTTACGAATATTATTGTAATTTTAATTTTGTTTACTTGAGTGAATATTTACACGTATGTATATAAACATATGTACATATGTGTATGTGTGTGGTTATGGTTATAATTGTAGATATATTTCCTTTTAAAAGAATTTGTTTATTTAGCTATTTGGCTGTTTATATAAAACTTATTTCGTTTTTTTCATTTCCTCTTCAATAGGTGAGTGTTGGTATGTTAGAGTTTAACATGTCTTTATTAATATAAGATTATTATAATATAATTATTTATATACGCACATGTATTTATATACGCACGTATATAAAAATAAATATAATAATGTTTTTATTATATATTAATACTTATATTTCCTTAAGTATATTCTTTATTTTTATATAAGTATATATACATATACACTTTGTTTTTGTATTTGTTTGCTCCTTAATAAGTTTGAAAGTTATTTTCTACATAGCTATAGCTGTATGTGTCTGCTGTTATGTTTAATAGTAATTGGACCTGATGTTTTGAAAAATGATGACTTCAGAAAAAAATTTAATTTTTTCCATATTTCTTAGCTTATTATTTTTTATATAAATGTATGTACACGAGTAATGTTTAATCAAATTAATTTCATGTTAGATTAAACATATAAAACGTGATTATTAGTTAGTGGCGAATAAGAAGAAATAGACAAACCCAAGAATCATTATAATATATTATGATAGATAATAGGTTTCTCTTTTCAAGTAACGGACTATTATTTAATAAATGATAAACTTAAAATGAACACTAAGTATAAGTACTTCAATAATATTGCAGTTTAAATGGTATCAAATATAAAAAAAAATGGATTTGACTTTATATTAGGGTGATCGATTATTCGGCTTTTTTGAGAAACCGGTTTTCGAATAGTTCGAATAGTTGGTATTTTAAAAAAACCGGTTGCACTTTTTGAAATTGAGAAAAAACCAGTTAAACGGTTTTTTTTTTGCAGAAGTTAATATTTATATCAAAAGACTACATTTCTTTAAAAAAATCAATAATTCTTATAATCAATTTAAAATTTATTAAATACTAGCGTAAAAGCCTGACAATGTCAGGAAAAGTAATATAATAATGAAAATATGCACAAACAAATCCGAAAATTAAAAGAAAAAAATATGAACAACATTTAGACACCTTCCTCTCCCTAGTCGAAGTCAATTATTTGAAGTCGTTCAAATTTATTGGGATAATATTGATTAAAGTTTTAAATTCGTAAACCTTTCAAAATAAAAAAAATCGTCGTAAATGAGCTCCCTGGCTGAAATACAGAATCAGTTTTTGATAGGATTTGGAAAGCAAACAATAAGTATAGCAATTCAAAAGTTCTTAATATCAAAAACAGACTTTTCGGTCCCTGATAGAAACATCTGGCTCTGTTAGAATTTGTAGAACGAATAGTTTTATAAGTAAGACGATTTTTAGTTTCTTACGTCGTCTGGGAGCTTCAGAAAGCTTTGGAGAGGAAACAATGCTTAAGAAAGATATATATAAATCTATATATATAGATCCACGTATTTTCGATCCCTGATAAAAATTTCAAAATATGGCTCCATTAGGATTTGTTGGACGAAAAGTTTTATAATTAAGCCAAATTTTAATTTTATACGTCGCACAGTGTGCGATTCAAAAAATTAAATGGAAATAATTATGGAACATTGGAATCAGGATCGTTTTTAACAAATTTTACACCCGAGGTGTCCAATTTTGGGACCCTGTAGACTCGCCCCCTGTAGGTCTATATGGTCCAAGTTCAAAACTTAAACTTGCCTACACCTCTACTCTCACGGAAATCGGAACAGCCGTTCCAAAGTTAAATAATTATTTCCATTTCATTTTTTGAATCGCACACTGTGCGTCGTTTGGGAGCTTTAGAAAGCTCTGAAAAGAGAAAAAATGCTAAGCAAATTATATATCTAGATGACTAGAAGATAATTATGTTTCAAAATTGTAGAAAAAAATCATCTAAATTTTAGTCAGCATAAACAGAAACCATGGCTTAATATGGAAGCCTGTCTCAATTGAAACGATTCTGCAGGTGACTTTTTTAACACAACACCTTTAAAAAATAAAGGAAATATTGGATTAAAAAAATTAAATTTGGTGTAAAAATATTACAGATATTATAGTTAAAAAAATTCATACAGTATAATTATTAATTATTTATTTGTTTAATTTTACAGAATAAATTCCAATTTAGATTTAAACTATATTTTTAAAACATAAGAAATCAGTCTTTATGAATATTTAAAAAATTATTCCTAAATTTCGAATCAAATATCACTATTTAGTACATGTTTTCTGAAATAAAATGCTATTTTTAAAACCGGTTTTTTGTGTTTAAAAAAACCGGTCTATTCGACATTCGAAAAATGAACATTTTGAAAAAACCGACAGCATATTGACTGAAAAAACCGGTTTTAAAACCGGTTGGAAAACCGCGTCGATCACCCTACTCTATATATTGCAAATTCTGAGCAGGGGTAAATTAGCACTAAACATTTTCTGAAAAGATTTTTAAATACAGTATAAACTCGATAATCCGAACATTGATAACAACCCATTAAATACTCTATAATCCAGATTGACTGCATTTTTTAATCCGGATTTAGTGACGAACTTGTAATTTTTTATTTTAAAAAGAATATGAATAGAAATTTACAATTACAATTATGCGCTAGGAGCTGTTTGTTGTTGAAGTTTCTATGTTTCTAGTGAACTCTTGCTCCAACACATATTTCAGTATATAGGACCTTATTTGTAGAATACGAGTTTAAAATTCTTAAAAATTTTTAAATATAAATTTTATTAGGTGAAAAATATTGCTAATTTTACTATTAAAAATATTTGATAACCAATATACATATGTATTTATCAGTTTTTTTACAAAAAAAAAACTTCAAAATAAAGCCTCGATTATCCAGATAATTCGATAATTCGGCTTGGGGTCTGCAATCAATTATTCGGATTATCGAGTTTATAATGAAGTTCACAAATAACACTATGCAATAGTGTTTTGGGGCGGAATCATTCCATTTGCAATTGATAGCTGTTGATAAGTGCGGTAAACTCTCTAAAAGATTTTTTGCTGGTAGGTAAAATTTTGGTTTTATGTCTTTTTAAACTAATATTTCATTAGAATCTTCAATTCATTCATCCCTTTTTATAACGGGTCATTTCTTCTTCGTTTATAAGAAATAACATAAAAGTAAATTAAAATTTGGATTAAAATATTCTATAAATATTTTCTTCGTCAAATTTTACCAGGTAAAAAATTCATCCGATTTATCATGTATTCTTAAAGAGAATTATCCACATTTCTTATAAAAACGCCTTAATCTAGGCAATGAAATATTACATTAAATCAAAAGCTTTGTTTACATCGTTAACAAAATTATTAATAATTTTATTCATTTCATTGCTTTAGATAAATGATTCACCGGATGAATTTTTAACCTTCGGTTACTTCTAGTGAAATTCGACGTAGAAGTTTCTGGAGAATATTTTAACACGTGAAACTCAGGTTTTAGTCGACCTTTATGGAATTTTTTGAAAACGAACTATAAATGTCTCCATTTAATGAGTGATATAAAAATGTAAAGTTCTAATGAAATATTGCATTTTAAATGCTCTAAATATTTATGTTAAAATAATTGATATTCGAACTAAATTTATATAATTTATTTTAGATTTATTTAGGACTACTTTGGTGCATAAATATAAAATATTAAAAGGTCATAAAACAAAAATTTTGCTTACCAACGAAACAGATTCTTTTCTTCTACAAGTGCCGTTTTTAATAAAAAAGAAATTATAATTTTTAACAAAAGCACTACTTTTTTCCTAAAAAATCTGAAATAAATATATATAGTTTTTACAAAAAAATTAAAAGACATATGGTGATAGCTTATGAGTGATATATTAACCCGGTGCGCTTTTCTTCCCCTTTTGAAGTCATATTAGATATTAACTTTGTATGGGGCTACCACTCCCTCTCGACCTATTCTCTCTACACTGAAAAAAGTAATTTTAATGAATGAAGTACATTAAATGAAATTCATTAATGTTTTCCAAGAATTTTTTAATTTAATGTATTTTAATGAAAACATTCATTAAAATTCAATGAAAAATTTAATACTATTATGAACAATACATAGAAAACAGTCTTTAAATCTATTTCTTAATAAAATAATTAAATCAGTTATTTGATTTAATGTATTAGTACATTGAATTCGTTTATTCAATGTACTAATACATTGATTTAATTTTGAAGAAGTATTACACAATTAACAAAAACATTGAATCAATGAAATATTTCATTCGATTATTTTAAAATAAATGATTTCTAATAAAGTGAAACGAAATTAAAAAAAAAAAACAACCCAGTTTATTTTTATTTCTTAACAAGAAATGACGGATTTAAAACAAAACACAAAAATTCGGTATTTGTTAAAAATGAAAATAATTAAAAAGTAAATAAGTTATAAAGCATGGACGTTCGAGTTATTAAAATACATAAATATAAATTTATTTACACAGGAGAAGTCGAGCAGCTTAATTGAATACATCAAATTAAATGAATTACTCAATAGCAGGAATTTGGAGGCTTGCCTTCTTCACATGTAAGTTCAATAATGTTAATGGCTTTAAAATGTTTTTAAAATATTAAAACGTTATTAAAATGTTATTAGCCCAAAATACCAGGATTTCAAAAAATATCGTGAATTCAAATTCTATTCGTAAGTATACATAAATATATAAAATATTTTAATTTAATTCTTAATAAAAATACGCTATCGGACAAAATAAAGTGCGGTTTTTTACTCTTGCTATTTATTTCATAATAAATGTCTTCTAGGTTCATTATGGTGTACTTTTTTGGTGTCCAGGTATTTGTCGTTTTATATTCTTTAATTTAATAAACAAAAGAAGTTTTCGAAATATGTGCATTTCGAGTTTGGGATAAAAGTGTTGTGTTGGTCATAGATCTTGTGCGACAAAATAAAGTGACACTTTACTTAATTTCTTAAATTTGGCTTCCGATTTTCGAATTTTTTGATACAAAATGAAAGGCATATCCTTAAAAAGTTCTAAAATTTAATATTCCATTCATTAAATTCTATTCAAATTATTATTACATTTGAAAAATAAGAATAGATTCGGCCATATTATCAGAAAGTCTTCGACTACAATCCAGTAAGATTTCTTGATTCCAGATAGAGAAAATGCAGTTAAATTAATGTAATTGTCTCTAAAGTGCTGCTTTTTAGAATTTGAGGCCAAAAAACCATTTCTTTATACAAAATTACAATTTAGAATGAAAATTAGAATAAATTGTGGGGTAAGAAACCCTAATACTGCGGAGTAAAATCGTACCTATATCGCAATTCTCGCCGAAAAGATTCTCATTTTTTCTAAGCGGAGAGATAAAGGAGGAAGCAATTTACATTATTACTAGTCTAACTGTCCAGATAAGGTTCAAACAAATTGATTTCATATGTGCCAAAGTTAAGAAAACATTTTTTATACGATCTCCTATTACAAAAATTAAAAATTTCCATGGCAGTTTCCAAAATTTGCTCAGTTTTTTTAAAGTTTTAATAAGATTTTTGTTTATTCATCCAAATAACTAACGATTATTTTTCTATTACGAGTCGCTTTATTCTATTAGCTCAACAATGGTGTGACTTTAACTTAGAATAGGAACTTCTAAAACTCATATGTTTCAGCTTTTTCCTGGCAGTAAAAGGTAATATAGTTATAATTACTACTTTCTTTATGTACTTAAATGATGAAACTCATTCTCTTTTGGCGAGAATATTGAAATCGTTACGATTTTACTTCGTAGTCTTAATTTCATCTAAATTTCTATTTGAATTGTTATTTTGTATAACAAAATGAATCTATTAGCCTCAAACTCTAAAATGTATCCTTTTAAAGACAAATACTCTAATTTTACCTTATTTTCCTTATCTGAAGTCAAGAAATCTTTCTGGATTGTGGTTGAAGACTTTTCTATAATATGACCGTATTCATTCTTATTTTCCCAACTGAATAATAATTTTAATATAACTTAGTTAATATAATATTGAAACTGAGAACATTCTAATCATATTCCTTCCATTTTGTATCAAAAAATTCGAAAATGGAAGCCAAATTTAAGAAATTAAGTAAAGTATCACTTTATTTTATCGCACAAAATGCATGACTAACACAGCACTTTTGCACCAAACTCGAAATACACATATTTCAAAAATTTCTGTTATATATTAGTTTAAAGACTATAATACAACAAATACCAGGACACTAAAAAAGTAGCCCACTATCCACTTAGAAGACAATAATTATGAACTAAATAGTAAGAGTAAAAAACCGCACTTTATTTTGTCCGACAGTGACTGGTTAAGATTCGAACGCTAAATCCAGTGATCATTATAGTATTCTTAGTAACTTGAAAATAAAGGAATTTCTATAGACAAAAAAAAAAAAAATAAAGGTAACTGGTTTAAAAAAATTTAAGTCATTGAACGAATTTTAAAAATTTTATTTAAAAACTTTTTTGTGTGCAGGATAATGCTGTTGCCATATTAATGTGGTGTCTAAAAGATTATTCCATACCATCATTGAGCAAAATAGAAGACAACAGAAAGTACTTTATAAAATAAATGACAGAGTGAACACGAACTTCACGATCACATCTGTAAATGTAGTTTGTATATTTACATTTTTTTGGTGAAGTGTAATATAAACACTGTATTATATTTATGGCATCTAAGGAGTGCGTTCGAAAAAATCTTAACATATAAAATGTTCAATAACTTAGAAATGCTTGCTCTTAGAGTTTTCATTTTTTTTTTATTTAATTGATAATTTATTACAGATCACAGAAAAATATAACTTTTATAGTTCTAACCACAAATTATGGACTTGTGGACCATTTTTGATAACCCTTCCGTTAGAGATTTGATAGTTGCTTCAGTTTCCTTTTTGGAACTGTGTGCACATCTTCTTCTAAAATCTTCAATATTTTGGGACATCTTTTTAGTGCTCTTCAATTCTCTTTTCATAAGAGCTTAATATCTCTCCACTGGTCTAAGCTAAGGACAATTTGGAAAATTGTTCTCTCTTGGTACAAAAACTATTTTATTGTTTTGGTACCACTCCAGAACATTCTTGCCGTAGTAACATGATCCCAAATGGGTCCAAAAATATGTGGACACGTTGTACTCTCTTACGAAAGGAAAAATTTTGCAAATATTTCTTTATGCATATTTTGGTATTTATAGATCCGAATGTATCAAATGACTTTCCTATTTTGCCGCAACTGCAAAATGCTTGTTATACCAGGAATTATGTAAGAAATTTTTTCTGCTTTTGGGTCCGAAACTTATCTTTAACATTGCCTCAAGCATTAACAATAAAAACTTTTGACACATAAGCCGCGAAAATTCTGCCAGCACATATGTTTCTTCGTCAATTTTACAACTTGAGTATTTTTGTTTGAAATTTGGTTTTAATTTTCGTGTCCTATTCTTGGCTTCTAAATTTTTTACAGCATTCCTGTTTGGAACTTTTTGGACTTTATATGTTATCAACTCTGCATTAGCTTTAAATTTTCGCACCAAGAGTCAAAGCACTGAGATAACTAAGCTGCTTTTCTACCAGATGCGTTTGGAGTTTCTTTCAATATGTTTTAAATTTTCTGGCCTTCCCAATATCATGTGGTCCTTTTTTTCTTTCCGAACCAGGTTTTATATCAATTCTCCTGATACTGTTAAATAACATTAGAAACAGTGTGACGGCAGAAATTTAATTCTGTGGGCAATTATTTGTAGAACCTATTTGGATTTTTTGAATTTTTTTAATAATTTGTAGGACGTAAATCATTTTCGTCACTCTTTTTGATGAAAATCACGACAAATCAACATGGTTGTTATTAAAAATAAAAACTGATGAATTTTTCCATGATAACTAGATTAAAAAAAAATTTCAATATTGATTCCGAAAAATGTTATGAGGCAAAACGAGTGTTAAGATTTTTTCGATCGCACTCCTTACATATATTAAGAAAATTATATTTAATTTTTGTTATATTAACTCAATATCATACAATTTAACTATTTAATTAAAAATAAATAAACAATCCTAATGGTTTAATACATTTTCAATGTATAGTTTCATTGGAACAATATATGAGTTCATTATAATCATTGTACTGTTCACTGGAATTATTTATTTTACTTAATGAACGTGTTCATTGCTTCAATGTAAGAATAAATTAAATCAATGAACTTGTACATTGAGTTTTAATTTAAATGTATGGCAATACATTGTTTCAATGAACCTGTACATAGAGTCAAAATAAGTGTACAAATTCATTGAAACAATGAACTTTTTCATTGTATTTATGTACCTTTTTGGTTCACTTTGGTTCAAACACTAATTTCTTAAATAATAAATAGTTAAAGAAAAAAGCTCAGTGACTTTTTTAATTTAAACGTATACAAATGCACCAAATACTTTTTCTAATCCGAATTATTATTTATTCATTTCTATTATTTTTAAGACTCCATGTCATTTTAGCATTTAGAACTTAATATTCATGTCTACTAAATAACAAGATACGACAGATATGTTTGTAAATAAACTCATTACAAACAAAACATTTTGAAGAATTTTATCAACTCTAAAAAATTCTTTAAGAAATATCTTAAACACAACAACAGTTATGTAAATTCACACAATTAAAATTTCTAAGTTTTCACAGATAAAAGGCAAACAACTCATTCTCTTAACAAAGAAAAAAATGGAAAAATCTACGAAATATTGCTTTTTCAATGTTAGAAATAAAAGGCAAAAAACAAGAAATAAAATTGAAATAAATAAAAGAGTAAAATCTAAAGATACAATATTTGCATATACCTCAGACTCCTGACGCCACACTTAAACTAATTGTTTAACTTTAGTTGTTCAATTTATTTTCAATCACATAAAGTGAAGAGTAAACGGTTTGGAAAAGTTGTTTTTATTTTTTGGTAATTTTCGCTAAATAAGAAAAATTTTGAAAAGGAATTTTTTGATTTTGTTTGTCAATGTGTTTTCAATATTTAGATTTAAAATGTTCAATGAAATGGAAAAAACCAAACTCGAATTGTGTAAATAACTAACAAATGCTTAAACATCAAAAATTTTAAAATTAAGCACTTAAAGCAGCAACAAAACAAATTAACAAATCCTTGAAAAGTGCGTATTTCTATCTTTTTATTTTCTTATCTACTTTCCTAAAGAAAAAACACCTTTACGATTTGTTTTCTTTTACTGGTTTATTTTGCAAAACGGTATGGCCTCATTGCTAAAAATTATAGAATTTAAGGTTTATTTGTTTGTTTATTATTATCTTTTTTGACTTCTTAAACAACAATCAATATCTGTATACAATACACGTACATTTACATTTATTTTTTACAGAGGTTAAGAACTCCAGTGAAAAATAGCAAACAAAACAAAATTTATTTAAATTTTTTTTTGGCAAAACCAGCAAAAAGTACAAGAAACCGATAAAATAAAATAAAACCTTATGACTTAAAGTTTGTTTAGAAAGAAATGCTACTGCTCTCAAGATTAACGATGTTGCGTTGGTGCTGAAAATGTTTGGTCAAACATGTCAGCAATGTCAATTCTTTAAAAAGACCTTTTAAAAAAAAAAAGGACTAAAAAATGTTTGTTGTTTATTATTGCTGCATTTTATTAAGTTATCAAGACTTTTGGCTCTGCTGAATTTTCATATAGATATGTTTTCTTGTATAAGAGAAACCATAAATAGAACAGAAAAGGTCAGTTAATGTCTGAAGGTGTGAAGACCATAGCACAGTGTTTTCTACAGAAATTTGTTGAAACTTTTAATTATACTATAAATATTTAGATTCTGAAAGATTAGACGGGTTTACAAAATGAAAAAAAAATAATAATAAATAAATAAAAAAAACTCTGCTACGTGGGGTTTCTCAGTCAATTCGTGTAAACCGTATTAATATATTAAGCCTTTAATCCACTTTTTTGAATTGACACTTCTCGCGATTTGTAAAATTAAGGAGGTTACACCATATATTGAAACATCTTGAAAACAACTTGTCTGATAAAAAAAAAAAAATATCAAAAAATTTTAATAAATATTTTCTCTTAGTCATCATACATTACAAGAAATAGATAGTCAGTCAAGCTCGACCATATAATACCCTACACTATTGTGGACATCAAAATTCGGGGAGGGGTCTTTCATTAAACTTGGGGCCAATTGTGAACCGATGCTCATATTAAGTCGATACTAAAATTTTTATGAATATATGGGAGCTATGGTAAATTATGGACAGATCTTCGTAAAATTTGGCACTATTATTTATATTTATATAAAACTTATTTGTGTTAAATTTATACTCGATATTTAAATTTTAATAGGATTTATACCCGTTAAAGTGATTTTCTGAAAGAGCAAATGATTCTATGCCGATTGGTATAAATTAAGGTGGGTCGTAGACCAATATTTTTGGGTGTTACCAACATCAGCACAAACGCATAATACCATAGGTGGTGTAGAGTATAACAAAGAATAACTTTTTTTATAGGAAAATTATGAAAAATCAAAAACGGTCTATTCAGTGTAAAAAATTAAAATTTTGTTATTGTAAATGTTTTTGTTTAAGAGATATCAACAGAAAAGTATAAATTGAAATTTCAAAGGACAACCTGTGTTTCTGGTATTTGGCTTATAACTTTTTTATTTATTAATCGATTTTAACCATTTTTAATACCAAACAAACCTTATAAGGTTTGTATATAATGTAATTTATATATGCGTGTAATTTATCTAATAATAGTGTGGACTAAACAACCATACATGGAATGATCGGATTAGAAAGGATAACAGTGGACAATGTAAAATAATCAATTTAACACGAAATTAACTATATCCTTCCATTTTTAGGGTTTATTTTGATAAATGAATTAAATATTATGAAAAATATCAAACTTTATAAAATATTACCATTATAAAGATATTTATAATTTTTTTTTTTTTTTTTAAATCAAAAGTTCAAATGTCAAAGTTGGACTTATAATAATCAAATCATTATGTTTTAAAAAACGGTATTTTTAAAATTCTGAAAAAAATATATAATGTTGGGGTAATTCTTATTCCTACGCACGGAATTTCAAGTTGGAGTCTCATTTAGTTTAGAAGTTATGAACCAAAATAAAATTTAATTACTTATAACTTCTAAACTATACACAATAAAATTAAAATTTTAGTACCATTTTAAATATTAAGATATTCATGCCTATTCACAGAAAAATTGTGACTGAAAAATAGTCATAAAACACAAATTGTGACTATAGTCTTTAATTTTCTATTCACAAACAAAAATGTGTTAATATTTCGTTTTCAAATTAAGACCTGATATGTAGACAGTCATAAGAATTGTGACTATCATAAAAAGACATTTTAATTGAAAATAAAAAAAATATGAAAATATTAAAAAATGTGTTGTAGAAAAAACAATGCATGCATACATATTTGAAATATTTGGGGGCCAAAAAGCGATGAAGCATATATACAACACACTCTTACTCACATTTCCTGCAGATTTTCGTCAAATTTTGCAGTATTCTTTGCAAATATTCATTCTTCCCTAAAAATTTCAAATTTTTTACAAAAATTTTTATTTTTAATTTTTATTTTTAATTGACAAGAAAAGTCAACATTTTTAAATGTTAAGCATGTTTTGTGACTATGTTAACAGAATATAAAGTTATGACCGAGTCACAAGTATAGTCGTAACTTTTAGTCATAATAAAATTGTGACTTCTTTAAGACTTTTTCTATGAATAGGCATGATTGTCTTCTAAATTATGTTAAGTAAATTTATTTAATTTCAAATCTTTATATCTCCAAAAACGATATCTTTAAAATTCTTAAAAAATTTTATAATGTTAACACAACTCTTGTCCATACCCGTGTAAAATTTCATATTGAACACTCATTTAGTTTAGAAGTTATGTAACAAAATATAAACAACCAAAGTCAAATTTTGTATATAAAATTTCATATTTTTTAAATAAAAAAAAAAAAAAAATAATTTAAATTAATTTTTGTAAATATTTTAAACTTTTACATACAAAAAAATTGCTTTTTACTATATTTTGCTTCATAAATCCTAAACCAAAAGAGACTTCAACTTGAATTTTGGCTCGAATATAGAATGGAGTTAAGTTATCAAAATATATTTTTTTTAAGAATTTTAAAATACCGTTTTTTGAGATATTCAGCTTTGATTATTATATTATAAATTTTGACCTTTGAACTTTCGAAGTAAATAAATTTTATGTACGTAATTTTAAAGCCAATATCTATTTATATTAAATGAGATACAAATTAAAATTTTACAGTGTATAGTTTAGAAGTTATGAGCAATGAACTATGTACACTTTTGGATAAAATGTGATTATTTTTCAATTTTTAAAACGTCATATTTTTGGACCGGAAAGGGTCTTAAGTCTGAAATGTTGCAATTTGAGCAACACTTGCAATATGTAATAACTGTAGCGAATTTCATTAAAATCGGAGACATGAAATCCGAAAATGACTGTTTTTTGTCCGTTTTGATATGGAATTACTCATATATCTCTTCTTCTACTTAACCGACTTTTACGAAACAAATATGATTAAATTTTAACTGTATCTTTCGCTTAAGCTACTTAAATTTTTTTTGATATTTATCAACTATGAATTTATCATGATTGTTCTTTGTCTTCATTTATCTTTCCATCTCCTTTCGGTATCCGTAAAAAATTTGGATGTAAGGCATTATATTTTTTACCCGCGTTCAAAATTTTAATTATTTACACAGAGAAATAACAGAGGTATTCAGTTTTGACTGGAAATTACCACCGTTCATTGTGTTTCAATTTGTTGATTAAATTAAAACGAACAATTTTATCCAATTTTTAATTTCATTATATATATTTGACTATCACCCACAGTGCGGCGTAGAATAGTTTACAAATATTTGTTTTAATGAAAATTAAATATATTTAAAGGATTTAAAATTAAAATTAAAAAAAAAAAAACAAATATTTATTATTTTTTTATTTTATTATTATTTTTTTTTTTTTTTTTGTTAAGTATAAAATCAACTGGTGCTTTCACAAACACATCCAATGATTATTTCTTGCAGTTTAAATAATTAAAAAAATAAATAAAATAAAATTGGAAATTAGCCAAAACATTGGTGACAAAAAAAAAAAAAAAAAAAAAAAACATTTATTAAAGCGTAAATTCAAATTAAAATAATTTCCTTTAAAGAACAGCCACATTTAGAATAAATTTTATATGTCTACCTAACTTTGAGTGTATACAAGTTCAAATTTTTAAAATAGCATCTGCCCAAAAAATACTAAAAAATTTCGTAAGTAATCAAATTTATGTCTGCTTATAAATTTAAAACAAGATCTAGAAAAAGAGAAAAACCAAAATAAAATGTATTTATTAAAAAAAAAAACTGACCTCGACCTTTGCCAAGTTGGCTGCTGTTGGAGTGGTTGAAGGGACGTATGTATATGTGTATTTTGTTGTATATCCTTTGTTTGTAAATATTTATCTAAGATTTGTTAATGAATGTTTAGTCAACTTATGAAATGAGTTGCAACCAATTTAAATTAAACCAAAATGACATTTTATCTTACTTAAACTATCAAAATTAAATGTCATTTGGGATTATGATGATAAATGCTGTATTCCTTTTAGTTTGTGGGCCGATTTTCATAAAAATTTGACTTTTTGATTGAGTAAAATAGATATTTAGAAGGTAATCTGATAATGCTCAAAAGGATTATTTGGTAGAAAAAAAGGATACAAAACTAATATGAACAATATATGATTTATGCAAATAGATTAAAACAATTTAAATTTGTTTAGAAAATAAATTTTTGCGTAGGTGTATTTTCATCGAAATTAAGTTTGGTTTTTTGTTAATTGCTTTATTAATTAATTGATTGTGTATATACTTTGTTTAAAGCCTACTTGTGTCTAAATCAGATTATTTTATTTAATATTGATTTAATGAGTTTTAAAGCAATAATGAAAATGATTTACAATATAATTATATATGCGTATAATTTTTATACTATTTAACTAGTTGCACATATGTAAATCAAATTTATAAAATTTTCCACATTATTTTTTTTTTGGCTTCGTATTAATTAAAATGTTTCTTTTATTGTCTTTCTTTTTTCATACCCTATTCAATGGCAACATCTCTATGTTAATACAGTGTCGGACAAAATAAAGTGCGGTTTTGTACTCTTGCTATTTATTTCAAAATAATTGTCTTCAAGATATATTATGGGCCACTTTTTTTTTTTGGTGTTCAGATATTTGTCGTCTTATATTGTTTAAATTAGTGAGCAAATGATATTTCTGAATTATTAGCATTTCGTGTTTGGAGTAAAAGTGTTGGGTAGGTCGTGAATTTTTTGCGACAAAATAAAATGACACTTCACTAACTATTTTAGTTTAACTTCCAATTTTCCATTCTTTTATTACAAAACGGAAGGAGCATAGTTTAGAAATGTTAAATTTTAATATTCTACTTATTTAATTCTATAAAAATTGTTATTACATTCGAAAAATAAGGATATATTATTATGAAGCCTTCGACCACAATCTGAAAAAATTTCTTGATTCCAGTTCGGTATAATGTATATTAGGACTCATATTATAGTAATAAACAAAAATAATTAACAAAGCACAATACAATTTCTAAATGTTGAGAAATGCTATTAAAATATAAATATATTCATTTCAAAATATTTTTCAATATTTTATCTTAATAATTAACAGAAATTAAACTGCATTCATCGTACAAAACTGATTCACTTCTATATTTTATTACTAATTATTTTGTATGTTTTCATTTTTATTGTTTTTCTTTTTAACTCATTTTTATTATAAACGTAGCCTCTGCTAATTACAATCTCATTTTCATTTTAAAGCTATTCTTTATTTAATTGCCATTTTATAATCATTGGCATTGAATGGCAATTAAATCGAGATAATTGCATTCATTCCATTGATATGTAGAAGAGAAAAGAAAATGGGTATAAAATTTAAGTGCAGAATGAATAAAATATTTAAATGATAATAATTGTATTGTGGTAAGTGTATTTTCCATTACATCAAATTTAAAAGGTATTGTAAAGGTGTAATTGAACTACTTCTTGGAAGAGGTTAAGTATAACTAAACAAAATAAAATATATACTGTATTAGGCTGCACCAAAATTTACTAACTTTCGAATTTTGACCGTAATTCCCCCTAGAATTGTTCTTTGGGTTACGAAAACATACTGTGAAATAATAGAGAAATCGGATATCTTTAACCAGTGCCGCTTCGAACCTGAAGTTTATATGGGAAAATGTTGATCTTTTTGAAGTTTTTAGAAAAATGTAGTTATTAAATACTTTGTTTTGCACCTAAATGTTAAAAAATTGTAATCTACACATAATTATTTATATATATTCATCATATAATCATCAAGTTGAGATTGTATCAAAAGCTTATATACTACACGCAGAGAAAAAACATGGTTACAGCATGATCACCACAACTATTCAATGATTATATAGCCGTTTTTCATTGTTTTAAATATACTGTGTTTACGATAGCAACGTTTATGATTCTGTTAAATCATTTAATGATTACCCACAATCAAAATTTTAATATGGTTCACTGAATTATAATATATATTTAAATATGATTATATGAAATCATATTTATGAATAAATCCAATCATTTAGTCAATTCTACAACAATTTAGTTAATTACATAACCATTCATTTCATTTTACAAATTTGGTTAATTCTACAACCATTAAGCCATTAACTTTTAATGCCTTTTGAATACACATTTTTGTGTATCAGTCCAGTAGTTATAATTCTCATTTAGTTTATATATGAACAAATATAAATTGACAAGTTTTGTTTTTATTCAGTATGATGATTGCGCCACATATCGTGGTACAAATGAATATAAATATGAAAATATGGGATCATATATATGATAACATGGGATTATATATATGATTAAATTAGTTCATATATATGATTAAATTAGTTTATATATGTGATAAAATGGAATTATATATATGATAACATGGGATTATATATATGATAAAATAGAATTATACTTATGATGGAATTAGTTCATATATATGATAAAATGGAATAATATATATGATAAAATGTAATTATATATATGATGAAATTAGTTTATATATATGATAACATGGAATTATTAAATAATAAAAACATGATGGAATTGAAAGCAATACTTAAGAAAAGGTTATAAAACTTACTAAAAGTTATTAATAAGGTTATGAACCTTACTAATAAATTATAAATTGGAATCATAATAATGATTACGTACAAATATACTTATTGTAACCTGGAATCATATATTACAATCATAGTATGTTGCTCTTAGTTTATGGTTACAGGAACCATATTTTTTCTTTGCGTGTATCACAAAGGCATGATCTTTAATTGAAAAGTGTCAAAAATAAATAACGCTACTTTTTCAAAAATTATTACAATCTACTCAACAAATATATTTGACTACAAATGTTTTATATTTTTCAAAAGTAAAAGATTACCATTGACTTTCAAATGAAAACTAATTTTTATCACATTTCCAAACATTTATTACTGAACCATAAAATATTGTTGAGAACCAAATTTTAAAGTTTTCCAGATTTGTGTTTTAGAACGAATAAAAATGTTAAGGAAAAGCATTTTTAATGAAATTTGTGCCATATATTAGGGTTTATCGTTTTATTTTATTTTTTTATTTTTTTTATTTTTATTTTTTTTATTTCTACCATGAAAAACTATTTAACCTAAAAATCTGAGGTACAATTTTTAATATAACTTACAATCAAAGCTTCGAAATAATTAATTAAGACTTAGCTTAATATATAAAGAAATCATTAAATTTCTGTTAATTAAAAATCTTCTACAAATTGAATAGAAATATTTAATTTTTGAAATATTTTATATACGTTATTTCTTTCTTTATCCCAGCAAAAACTTTGGTTGCCAGGTAATAAGTTGAGAAGCTAATATAATGGCTTTACACTACTTACATGTTAGCTGAATAACCCATTATTTTAACACGTTGATGACATTAGATGCAACTACTTACCTTATATCATTACTTCGATGTCATTACAAGAACTAATAACTTTTAAGTTTTTCAATAACTCTTTCCAAATATGTATATATCGGAAGCTCTGTTGTGAATTGCAATAAAACTATTATTTTTTTTTTTTTGTTTGTATCTTTATTTAATGGAGGAAAGGGAACACATACAATAAATTTTTTAAATAGAAAAGCTATGTACTTATAGAAAAAATTTCATAAAAATACATACAGATGGATAAACACTGCATATCTTTTTGTCTTAGTACATATATGTATATGATATTCCATTCCAACTTCTTTAAAATAGCCATGGATTTGAAACCAACCAATCCATTATGGTTTCGCCGACCACTTTTCTTGGCCAAAACTAATTTTGGTAACATTTTCTTTTTGTGTTTTAATTATCGTAGTTTTATAGCAAACACTTTAAAATGCCAGAAAATCAATTTTTTTCTTACTTTCACTAATTTGTCGCCATAATACAATAGATCAAAGTTGAGTTTCTTAAGCAAATTTAAAATATGTATAAAAAAGGTGACTTTTTTCAACGGTTTTCATTAATTAATAATTATTGAATACAACAATTTTTTAAATAAGTATATTATGAAAAATAGTACTTAGGATAAGTATTTTTATAACTGAATACGAAATCAGTTGGAACTTGTTGTCATCTTAGAAAAATAAAGTTTGTTTTACAAAACCCAAAATGAAATTGGATTCGTAAAAAAAATTTTCATTTCATTACACCTGCAAGTTTTTGGTGAAAATTGGTAAAGAAAAACTGAACGGAAATAAATAAACATATATCTGGGCTATATTTTCCATATTGTCTCGTTTTGCGATTTTTTGCGTTTTTCGAGAAAATCCATTTTTTCCGTATAAGTTAGCATTGGAAATTCTTATCACTTACAAAAGTCTAACCAATGAATAAAAAAGCCAAGATTAAAAAATAAAATAGCAGATATTGCTAAAATATAGTTGTGTATCAAAATTAATGCTGCTAAAGCAAAATGCACGCTTTGGGTTGAGTTATAAGTAAAATATGTTAAAATTTTCTTTGTAATGACTTTACTTCTGACACATAAAAAGTGAAAAAATTAATTAAATTTCTGAAATACAAAATAAATACATTAAATTGCTTTAATTTTCACCCAAATCATATTTCAAACAAGACAATCTGTTTTTTCCATTTTGGTAATTTTGGCCAAGAAAAGTGGTCATAGAAACCATAGTGCAATCTTTCTGAAGTTAGAAAATTTTACATGAAAAAGATTTTAACTCGTTAATTAAAAAAAGTTATTAACATAAAAAACGCTTACCTTTGATCGCAATGATTGACAGGAAACATCCAGATTTTGGAGCAGATTGATAAACTGTTAACTTCCCTCTACTGGATTAAAAGAAATATGTAAAAAAGTTAAATTATGTGAAATTTTGTAATAGCATTTACATACTTACAATCCTTTGACCGCAATTAGTTTTTGCAGGCTCCAAGTTAAGAGCTGAACGCAGAAGTTGATTCACACTTATTTATAGAGCAACATTATTTTACATATTCGATTTTTATAAAATTTTTGTTTTGAATGAATTTTTAAATAAAATTATAATTTTTATTTTTTTAATTACAATCCTTTATTAAAATCATAAATCAATTTATTTAGTGTTGAAACCTTTTACACGAATTAATATTTGCAAAAGTTGCTCCTGAGACTCTATAATTTAATATTTAAAAACGCTCGTAGTTGTAAACAAATTTATTTAAAATATCAATTATGTATCTAAAAATATATGTTTCACTTTTTTTGCTTTCATATATGAATTATTATCATCAAATATTTATTCCTTCCATAAATATATTAATTTGTAAACTAAATAAAAAACTAATAAATTTTCGTTTTTCAAAAACTCTGATCATAAATAAATAATTAGATATCGCGTTATAAATAAGTAGTTACTAAACTACTTCTATGTAATGTAGGCAGTATGTTGTTGTCATTGAAACGTAACTACATCCGTAACTACATGCCATTACCAAGTTTTTGCTGGGATATTTTGTTTTTTAATATTTTACAAAATTAATTAAAAAATTAATTCGTAATAGATTTGAATGAAATTAAATTTGAATGATTTAATATTTTTAAAGTATAATTGGTAGAGAATTCTTTAAGAAACTAATTTTTTATAGAATTAATTCATGTATAATAGAGTGTCCCGTAGACACAAATTTTGTAGGAAGACCCCTCAAACGATGAGTAAAAATAAGTTTAATATGAGAAAATTATTAAAAAAATTTTAAAATTGTTCTTCAGTTCCCTACCAGCGAATGAAAGTCACGGGTCTAGAACAAAAAATCCCAAAAATAGTATTGAGTTTTTTAACATGGCGGGCTCAATTTGAGTCCTAAAATTTTTTAAGATATTCCCTGCATTTTATACAAAATTCTAAACAATTTTTTTATAAGGATCATATACCTGTGTGGTTTAGATAAAAATATATATTATTTTGAATTAGAAAATTAAAAAAAAAAAATTAGATTTTTTGTAATTTTTTTCAAAAAGGTGGTAACATTTTTTCACTTTAAAATCCTTTATTTTACTCTGGACCATATATATATATATATATTTTTTTTTTCTTATTAAAAAATTACACCTTTGTACACGCAAAGAAAAAATATGGTTCCAGTGACCATAAACTAAGAGCGACATACTATGATTGTAATATATGATTCCAGGTTACAATAAGTATATTTGTACGTAATCATTACTATGATTCCAATTTATAATTTATTAGTAAGGTTCATAACCTTATTAATAAATTTTAGTAAGTTTTGTAACCTTTTCTTAAGTATTGCTTTCAATTTCATCATGTTTTTTTCATTTAATAATTTCATGTTATCATATATATAAACTAATTTTATCATATATATAATTCCATTTTATCATATATATTATTCCATATATGAACTAATTCCGTCATAAGTATAATTCCATTTTATCATATATATAATCCCATGCTATCATATATATAATTTCATTTTATCATATATATGAACTAATTTCATCATATATATAATCCCATTTTATCATATGTATAATCTCATGTTTTCATATTTTTATTCATTTGTACCACGAATGTGGTACATTCATCATACTGAATAAAAACAAAAATTGTCAATTTATATTTGTTCATATATAAACTAAATGAGAATTAATATACTAACAAACTACTGGACTGATACACAAAAATGTGTATTCAAAAGGCATTAAAAGTTAATGGCTTAATGGTTGTAGAATTAACCAAATTTGTAAAATGAACTGAATGGTTATATAATTAATTAAATTGTTGTAGAATTGATTAAATGAGTGGATTTATCATATATATGATTTCATATAAACATAGTTAAATACATATTATAATTCAGTGAACCATATTAAAATTTTAATTGTGGGTAATCATTAAATGATTAAACAGAATCATAAACGTTGCTATCATAAACACAGTATATTTAAATCAATGAAAAACGGCTATATAATCATTTAGTAGTTGTGGTGATCATGCTGTAACCATGTTTTTTCTCTGCGTGTACATTATTTTGACCAGAAAGGGCCATTAATCTTAAATTTTATAATTTCTGAAACACTTCCAATTGCCAATATCTTTAATGAATTTAATGAAAACATCGGAGATGTCAAGTCCGATTGCTGGCCGTTTTGGCATGGAATCACTGAATAATAAAAATTAAAACTGAATTATCTTTTTTATTCAACAAACAATTTCTTTTTAATACAGAAGCTATAAGCAATTAACACTTAATGCAATTTTTAGGTTTTTTACATTATATTAAATTTTATTCCTTAAATAATTTGTAAACATTTTAATAAAAATAAATCTTATTATTGTACAAGGTACCTGCAAGTATATTACTGGTTGTAAGAAAGTATATTATAATTTACTTTTCATTAGCATTCATATGAAATTTAGCCGCAAAACTTGTTAACATAATAAATTTTATACTTTTGAAATTTTTTTTTTTTCCTGTATTCAAAAAAATTTCGATAATGTGTCATATGAATAGAACCACGAAACGAACAGTAAAATTTACAACCCAATTTATTTATTTTTTGAAAAATACTGTCGCGCCAGAAAAAAACCTATTATTTGTTGATTTTAGTATTTTTCCCAAACAGTTTTTTAGAAATAAACATATTATTATTTTTTTTTTGGATTGAAATAAATCATACACAAAAAACTACCCAAAAATGTATTGGGTTTTTTTTTTTTTTTTTTCATTTTGCTTTTTTGTTATTGACCTGCAGAAAATATTATATTTTTTTATTTCATTTTTTGTTATGAAGATTAGAAATATGAATTATGGGTAAAATAGGGAAGTAAATAAATGCCATTTAGTTTGATATAAAGGGCTTTAAAATAATGTAATGTATAACATATATAGAAAAACATTAGCAAGTAATATTAATATTAATTCTAAAGACTATATATGTGAAAAGCCTACGATGCAATTATAAAAGAACTATGGGCATATGAATAAAAATATTTACTAACTTTAACGGACTTATTCATAATCATTTTGAACAATTTATAAAAGGTTTTATTAAAGGTTAATAAGAAATTTTGAAAATTTATTATTCATAACCACTTTTTGTTTTATAAGCATTTAATAAAACTGTTAAAAATTTAAAAATTTTATTGTTGGTGAGAACCTAATTTAACAGTTTGATAAAACAAATTTTTAGAAATATATTACTTTTTTTTTTTTTTGCAAATTGAATGCATTTATAAAAAAGTTTTGTATAGTTTTAAACATATTTCTTTATATAGGTCTTATTGCACAGTTCCATAAAGTAGAATTTTTAACTGCATAAAATCTTTTACACAGACTCCGGATAGTAATTAGTATATTGTTCCAAATATAATTGCTATTTCTTTCAGTTGCATAAAATACATATGGAAAGATATTTTCCAAACAAATTTAAAGTATATCTGCACATTATATTTGTGCCAACAAAGCATCAATGTTCTTTTAGCTTATTAAGAGTAAGACCAAATGGATTTGTACTTTGTTTGTTGCTAAAGCCAAAAAAATTCGTATAATTTTAAACCCATCATCAAAAAAAAAAAAACTTATCTACTATCTGGCCAAATACTAGAAAAACTAGTGTCCGTCGTATCTCTAGTTGATACTTTTACGCCGATATCTCTTAAACAAAAGGCATAAAAATTTTCTATAAATAGTCAAGGATTAATATAATCATGAAAATTAAAAGTGGATGTAATCCGCCTATCTTCCACATAATTCTTCATTGTATTCTTCTACTTGTTATTGAATCTAATAAAAGTGCATATATTAATTAATAAAATATTAGTAAATATTTGACACTAATGAAAAAGTGCTAATAACTCCATCTGCAAAGTGGAATGTGTGAGTGTTGTGTTTAATGAAATAATTGCATTAGCAATAATTTCCTTATTGCAATTACTGTTCCTTTTTTAAAAATACTATACTTTAAAATATGTAGGTCTACCCGCAATGCAATTCGTTGATTTAAATTGGCGCATTTTATTTAAACAAGTGTAAAATTCCCATTTTTTCAACGCTTTATCTATCTATATTCTTCTATATTATATCTATATTCTATATATATATAAATTAATGTGTGTTTGTATGTATGTATGTATGTATGTATGTATGTATGTATGTATGTATGTATGTATGTATGTATGTATGTATGTATGTACCCAGCAGTTCGCCAAACTAGTTCCGTTACGTCGAATTCGTTAGCCACTAAGAACTACCACTAGTTACTTTTCAACCCACTCACAATGCTTTTAACTGGTGAATTTAACATGGGGATGTCATTGGAGGTAACCAATTGGCCACCCTTTGCATTACTATTCACTAGTAGTTTGGATGGTGCCATTTTTCTAGTTATTTCGAATGAAACATAATACTACACATTGAACTGTTCGTAAGAAACTAGCACTATCAGCATAACAAGTTACTAGTATTTTCAGTAGTACAAAAACTGTAGTATTTGGGACGAAAAAGTTGAAAAAATAAAATTGTACTTTTATTTTGTATTTTTAAGTTTTAATTTCCCTGATAAGTAATTATTGTTTTTTTATTTTATTAATTTAGTTTTTTTAAGAATTTTCTGATGTATTTATTTTATATTTTTATTCATCGATGTCTTCAGCTGGGCTTGAACTTCTAACCTTCTGGTTTGTAAGCACGCGTATTAACCACTGGGCTATTGATCTCTTTATTTAACATTCTGCTATGTGCTGTTTTCAATTTCAAGAGAATATTTGTTGTAATGTATGCATCATCTGTGCCAAGAAAATGATACTAAAATACTAACGGCGAATTTCTGCATTACATGTAGTTAGTGAATTGGCTATTTATGTATGGTTTTTTTATGAATTAAGAGAAAACGTATTATGAAAACAATAATGGGGAATTTGTGCATTACATTAGTGAATTGGCAATTTATATATGGGTCTGATTATGAATTTACATAAAATTTCTTATTTAACAAAATACTAATGGCGATTTTATGCATTACATGTAGTTAGTGAATTGGTAATTTAAACGTATACTTTTTTATTTTTATATTATTTATTTAGACAAAATGTAAACATTTAACAAACAGTTAAATTATTAAAAGTAACTAATATAAGATATTATATATAATAATGTATTAAGTGTAATGTTGTCCTATGAAAGATTTTTTTTACTTTTTTTTAACAGTTTTTAAAGAAAAAAGACTTTATATTTTAATGATTTCACTAAATTTTTAAAAAATAAATAAATAAATAAATAAATAAATAAATAAATAAATAAAAGCTAATGATTAGGTATTTTATTATGTTGTTCCTGCAACTTTTGTCTCGATAGTTAAACTCTACACTACCATAGGTGATTGGGGTATTAGCGGGTTAGGCCGATTATATGTTTTTTATTTTTATTTTTTACTTTAAATTTATTAGGGTCCTAATCTCAATATTCAACGGAACAATTTTTTTTACTATTTTTGTTATAATTTATTTAATAATTAAATAAAAAATAGTTTCATATAAATAAATTGTCACTAACTTCAAATATGATATATCTTTTATGGTAGCAGGGGAGTGATAATATGAAGAACTATTATGGTGAAAACCATCAATCTTCATATGAACGTCCAGCTTATTATATCGCTTTGATAAAATGAAAATGGATATAAAAAAATATATTAAAAAATATTAAAAAAGCTAGTATTAAATATTTTTGTTAATAAATTACATACATAAAAAAGTTTAATAATTTATTGACTTTTTTAGTTTATACACAGAAAAAATTATTACCATATATTTTTTAATTAACAAAGTTTAATTTTGCTTCAAAACTTAATAAATATATTCAAATAAGAATCAAATTTTGGTAATATTTTTTTTACCCATTTAAATTATTAATTTATTCAATCACCCACTTAATTGACTTAATTAATTTATTAATTGTGAATTTTTTTCTGTTTTGTATTTTTTACAGTTTTTAGTAATTGATATAATCATTTTGGTGAGAGGAGCAAATTTAAACAAGTTGTTGATTGAATGAATTATATACTAACATATTTGTTGATTGATTTTATTTTTTGATTTTTCTGTGTATATCTCTTATAAATTTTGCAAAATAAATATATATACCGACCAAAGTATTTGATAACTTATATTGTACATAGAGGCACTTATAGGAAAATAGTTTTAAAAATATGATAAAAACAGACTACCATTCCTTAAATATATTTACATTTGAGTAGTAAAATAAATCAATAATTGTAAAAATGAATTGTGTATTCACTAACAAAATAGTTGTATCGAATTTGTTTACAATGTAGGGAATTTCCATAGATAAATGCAATACTTTTTGACTAATTGGCCACTTAATACATTATATTTCAATAGTGAATTTAATAAATTAATATTTGTAACGAAATCGTACACTTTGTGAATTTCTGAAAACGAAGAGCCAACAATTTCACTACAATACAATAGTGTATTCACTAATGTAATAGTTATAAGGAATTCCTATATAATCAAGTTTAATTCTAGAGACAAATTTAAGATTTTTTGCCGATTGGATACTAACTGCATTACATTTCAATAGTGAATTCACTAAATTAATAGTTGTAGCGAATTGGCATACATTAATGTAAATTTCTGAAAGCGAAATGCCACTATCTGCACTACAATTCAATAGTGAATTCACTAAAAGAAATTTTGCAGCATATTCATATATAACACGAGAATAAATTTCTAAATTTACGCTTTTAAAGCTCTCAACGGCAACTCTATGCATTACATGTAAACATAGAAGTGGCAGTTTACTTTTAGATATTATATTTTCTAGTTAAAACAATAAACATTATTTAGTAGTTATTTTACTAGTGAAATGTAATGCAGAATGTGATCGTTTATCAACCACTTGCACTATCAAAGATAACTAGTGAATCGTCTAAGTAGTTATATGTCTAGTGATAATGGGTAAATTGGCACCTTTTGAACTGCTGGGTATGTATGTATGTATGTATGTATGTATGTATGTATGTTTGTTTGAAGTCTATAGCCGCCTAAACGGCTAAACCGATTTTCTTGAAATTTTCACATTGTGTTCCTATATGCCTGGAAGGAAAAATAGGCTACTTTTTATTTTGAAATTCCATGTGGGCGAGGTGCTACGCCCACTTACTAAATAACTATTAAAAGTAGTATATTTCGGAAATTGATAATACTAGAGTCCTCAAATTTTGCACGAACAACTTTGACACCTGTATGAACATTCTGGAAAAAAAATAGGCGAACTAGCAATAGCGGGTGTGGCACATCCCACGCCTAATATTGCTTGCCAATACCAAATGCCGTAAATTTAGGAAACTATAACAGTTACATTTCCCAAATTTTGTACAATAAACATAAGTGTCAATGTGAACATTTTGTGCAAAAGTGGACTGAAAAAAAATAGTGGGCATGTCATCTCTCATATAAAGTTATTACCAAAATTTTTATATCTAAGAAACTATAAAAGTTAGAGAGCTCAAATTTTGTACGACTAGCATTAGCTTCAATATGAATATTTTGGACAAAAATTGGTACACTAGCAATAGTGGGCGTGGCACCTCCCATATAAAGAAAATATTAAATTATCATATCTGAGAAAATATAACAGTTAGAGTTCTAAAATTTTGTCGGAGCCACTTTGGTATTAATATTAATATTTAAGAAAAATATGGGCGGACTAGAAGTAGGGGGCATGGTACCTCCCATATGAATTAAATGCAAAAATTCGTATATCTGGGAAACTATTGGAGTTGGAATGCTCAAATTTTGCACAAAGAATTTTGACATCCATGAAAACATTTGTCTAATAAATTAGCGGATTATGGGGGTATGGTCCCTCCCATAAAAATTAAATACAAAAATTAGTATATCTGGGAAACTATTAGAGCTTGAATTTTCAAATTTTGCTCGGGAAACATCTATCTATCTAATTTTTAAGAAAAATGTTATATTTTAATTACTAAATAAATATATTTTTTTAATCCTTTAATTACTATGTATTTCATTTCGGGGGGTAGCGAAGCACACCGGGTATTAGATAGTATATTATATTTCAGAATCCAGACATTGAATCATCTTATTTCCTTTCATTATGATTACATCCGGTGGTCAGTAGATATACTTAGAAGATTTTTTTTTTTTTTATAATTCAAAAAAATATAAAAAAAAAAAATAATTAAAAACAGAATAGGAAATTGGTGATGTACATAAAACCAAAACAAACTAATTATTCGAATATTTAAAAGATTTTACAAATTAATATACCAAAAAGGCCATTTATCCCTTTGCCTCCATAAGCTGTTAAATTGTTAAAACATTGGACACGTTTTCTAATAAAAATTAATATATTTTTGCAAAAAAAGGCATGAAATAAAAGAAAAAGTAAAATATTTTTTTAAGTTACGAATAAATTTTCAGTATTTTATTTATCACTAATAGAAAATTGAGAGAAAATAAACATAGCATTGCCAGAACAAAACAAAAACTATTTAATAGTTATTGAACTATTTTTAATATATTATGAATAATGTTTTTTTACAAGAAGTTAATAAGGGAAAACAGTTTAATATCTATTTTGTACAATAAACGTAAAATAAGAATTTATTATGAATAAGACCGTTTGTGTTTAAGTGAAATACATGGTGTATAAATGAATTTTTAAGGAAATAAATTTGCACAAAATTGTTTCTTTATTATTCATTTCTCTCCTTTAAAGTTCTGTCATAAAAATAAAAAACCAGAACGCATAACAAACAAACTACAAGTAAAACATGTCAGTGACATGTTTATTGCTTTTTCCATATCAATTGAATGAATGTATTTGATGTCTATAAATAAAATATAAACAACCCCCTCAAAACAAAATACCAAAAACAATTTAAATATATTTTCCCTTCCTTTTATTTGTGTTTATTTTATTTATATATTTATTTTTTGCCAAATATTATTTATATCTAGTTTAGAGAAAAACATGCAAAATACGTGAAACTAAAATCCAACGAGATAAGAAAAAAATCATCACTAAAATTGCCAAATAAAACATTACAAAACATCAGTTTATTCAACGAGGCATGTAAATAACAAATAATAAAGGTAAACGTCTAAAATAACTAGAAAAACCCAAAATTGTGCCTTTATTGCGCAGTGTGATAGATAATAAATATGCTCTAAACTTAAATATGTAAATAAAGTTAGGTGTTATTTTATGTGAAACGTAAAGTAAATATTTAATAACACTGGTCAACAAAAAATCCTCCCCCATAGACGAATAGTTGGACTTAATGTACTAGACACGAATCTGCTTTCAGTTTTTTTCCATAAGGTCTAGAATTTTTTTATGGGTGTGTCTAATATTTCGCCCATAGTAAGGCCATTACTCTAGTATATTTCCTCATAACTCAAGAACGGTGTGTACGATTGATCGAAGTGATACACCAAAAGATGTGAACTAAAAATATTTTCAAATTCTCCATACTTAATTTTTTTATGTGCTCAATAGTTTCGGAGTTTTAAGTGTCCAAAAAAATCAATTTCAAGTTTATTTTTTTTTTTGTTACTAAAATTTATTTTATTAAATGAAAGCATCTAAAATGTTACAGTTTATCATCTTTATTTTAAAGCTGGCAGTGCTGCGAATAAAAAAACGCATGTATCTTCAAAATTGATGCAGAAAAATACCCATGTTACATACAATTAGAAGTAGAAAATTTTCTTCTTAAAACAAAAATAGGTGGACTAGGAGATTTTTACGAGTTTAACAAGAATCTGTATTCACTTTTTTCTATCACGTACTGATTTCTTTTTATGGGCATGACCTTATTCAGCGGTCACACTATAAAATTCGAGAATGGTTTGTCAAACTTAGGCTATAACTCAACAACCCTTTACACGATTTTGATAAGTGATATATCAAAAGATGCATACGAAAATTGTCTTCAAGGTATGTCAACAATATTTTTCATTCGCTTAAGAATTTCAGAGTTATAGATCAAAAATTTTCGGTATTAATTACCGAATAACTACGGAAATATTAACTGGACAAAAAATTATATAAACTCAGCTCAAATACAATTTAGGTCGCTATATATTAAAGTTCAATTTATCATAATTGGACAAACTGTTCTCGAGTTACACAAGTGTGACTGCCTAAAGGCGTGGTCCCAGTAGTCATGCCCATAAAAAAATCAATGCGTGATAGAAAAAAAGTATTAGCTAATTCTTATTTAGTACGTTGAATTCCACCTATTTTTTATTTAAGACGAATTCTTTTATTTTTTTCTCACTAGTGTATTTCTTTTTGCAATAGGTATGCGTGGATATCCAAACTTAACTGTGAATCCAATCAAGATTTGTGCATCAATTTTTATGATACGTAGCTTTATTTACTCGTAGTTTTGCCAGTTTGGAGATAAAGGTGATGAACTTAAATATTTTTGATGCTTCTACTGTAAAAAAAGTTTTAGTAAAAAAAAAGAAATCTTGAATTTTGCACGAAAAAAAATTTTTCCGACACTTTTTTTGAAATATCTCCTAAACTATTGAGTGGATAAAAATTTGATAGTACTGCGATTTAAAGCTAATTTTATTCCGCATATCGTGGTATATCATTTATATAAATCATGCATACCGTTCTCAAGTAATAGTGAAATATACTTGAGTAATCGGCATATTTAGGGCACAATATTAGACACGCCCATAAAAAAAAAATCCCGACCTGATGAAAAAAAATTAAAGGAGATTCGAGTTTAGCATGCGGTATTCCATCTAGTCTACATATTTTGTTTTGAAGGAGCTCAAAAAAAAATTTTTTTTTTTGTCGATCAGTGTAATTTAGTTGCAAAATATTACAAAAACAGATAAATATTTTTGGCACTATTTCAAGACATTTAATTTGGATAATATATTTTAGGCTGCAGTGCAGAAAAAAGTTAAGAAATCATTGCCAAATATTAATATAAATAATCTAAGCAAAAATAATGCATAAAATGTTACAAAATAGAAATAAACCACAATTAAAGATTATGAAAATGACAGACTTTTTTTTATATCTAAAAAATAAAAATTTAACTGATCACATAATTACGTTATACTCTTAATTCGAAAAATATAAGTAATCATAGATAAACTTTATTATTTTAAATGGAGGCTTATTTTATTGACATATATACAGATTAACATTTTTATATGTGGATGCTTTTAAAAAGCTACAGTGAAATTAAGTTCTCACACAATTTCAAAAATCATCATTAAAAATTAAAAATATTAGTGATCACCAATCAACGTTATTTGCTTAATTGGAAGCTTATAGAAGAAACTTCAACCATACATAGTTTTTTTATGATTAAAATGAATAATCGAATTTTAATGTAAAATAAAACTGATCGCAGCAACTCTTCACATAAAATGAAGGATATATACAATTTTATTATTTTATACTATTATATAATATTATATATTTATATAATTTAAAATTCATAAATTTTATGATCAATTACTTTTGAGAATTTATGTTTGTCTATCAGTTCGGATGTCTGTCCGTTTGTATGTTGAAATATATTTTGTAAAGTCTATTGAGAAATATATTTATTTCTCTTTCAACCCATAAGTGGTACATAGTCTCGAAAATCTTGGTATTGAAATTCATTGAAATCAATTTAGGAATGGCGGAATTATAAACGATTTTATAGAACATCCTCAAACATTTTTCCAATTTGTTTGCCCAAATTAAATAGACTTTTCTATTTCACATAAAAAAATACATAAATATTTTGTATTGGAAAGTTGTGAGATTACTAATTTGACAAGGCAGGTTTTGATATGTGTTTTATAAAAAAGTATTAAGTATTTAAGTTGCGTTTAAACTTTTTATATAAGGAGTGCGATTGAAAAAAACTTAACACACGTTTTGCCTCATAACTTTTTTCGGAATCAATATTAAAATTTTCTTTTTGATCTACTTATCATGGAAAAATACGTCAGTATTTATTTTTAATAACAACCATGTTGACTTGTGGTGATTTTCATCAAAATGAGTGACGAAAAAGATTTACGTGCTACAAATTATTAAAAAATTAAAAAAAAAAAATCCAAAAAGGTCCTACAAATAATTGGCCACAGAATTCTACCGTAAAACTATTTCTAATGTTACTAAACACTACCTGAAGAATTTGACCATTGATATGAAGTCTGGTTCGAAAAGAATAAAAGAACCACATGATATTGGGAAGACCAGAAAATTGAAAGCATATTGAAATGAACTCCAAACACATCTGGTAGAAAAGCAGCTCAGTTATCTCAGCGATTCGACTATTTGGTGCGAAAATTTAAAGCTAATGGGAATGTTAATAACATATAAAGTCCAAAAAGTTCCAAACAGGAATGCTGGAAAAAATTTAGAAGCCAAGAATTGGACACGGAATTTAAAACCAAATTTCAAACAAAAATACTTAAGTTGTATACTTAATTGACGAAGAAACATATGTGCTGGCAGAATTTTCGCTGCTTATGTGTCAAAAGTTTTTATTGTTAATGCTTGAGGCAATGTTAAAGATAAGTTTAAGACCCAAAAGCAGAAAAAATTTCTTACAAAATTCCTGGTATAACAAGCTTTTTGCTGTTGCGGCAAAACAGGAAAGTCATTTGATACATTCGGATCTATAAATACCAAAATATACATCAAGGAATATTTTCAAAAAAGACTTCTTCTTTTCTTAAGAGAGCACAACGTGTCCACATATTTTTGGGCCCATTTGGGATCATGTCACTATGGTAAGAAAGCTCTGGAGTGGTACCAAAACAATAATATAGTTTTTGTACCAAGAAAGGTAAATTTTCCAAATTATTCATAGCTTGGACCAGTGAAGAGATATTGAGCTCTTTTGAAAATTGAATTGAAGAGCACAAAAAAGGTGTCTCAAAATACCGAAAATTTTAAAAGAAAATGTGCACACTGTTCCAAAAAAGTGACTGAAGCAACTATAAAATCTCTAACGAAAGAGTTACCAAAAATCGTCCACAAGTTCATAAGTAGTGGTTAGAACTATAAAAGTTATATTTTTCTATGATCTGTAATAAATTATCAATTAAATAAAAGAAGAATGGAAACTCTAAGATTAACCATTTCCAAGTTATTGCATATTATATATGTTAAGATTTTTTTGAGCGCACTCCTTAAGTAATAAAAATAGTAAATTTCAACATATCAATATGCTATATCGCTTGGATTTGTGTCTAAAAGAATTTAGGTCAGGAGTTCGATCCTTGGCAAATACCTAGACAAATTTTATAAAAATTGATCTTCCAATTAAAATTAAAATTTGTGTATATCATATTAAGAAACTGTTAAATACATTATTAATTAAATAAAAATGTTTCTTTGAAAATTAAATAAAAATAAAAAATTATATTTCTGTTTGCCAATATTCGAACCAATACAAACGTTTCGAAACTTTTAGCTTTGAATTTTTACCCCATAGGCCACATGGCATTTTGAAATTATGAATGCAAAAAAATAGTTTTAATTTAACCCATTAATGCCCACTGGTACGTATATGTAATGCGGCGAAGTCTAAGTTTCGTTTTGAAGTGGTTTTTTGTTCACTTTCGCACTTCTTGTTGTGGCAAAAAGAAATTTTATAAAGATCATTTTTCGATAGCATGCAAAAATTAGATTTTCGCAGCAGGAAGATTGCAAAAATTCTTATTATTGGCCTTCAACATGTTTTAACGAAAAAATTTAAGTGAATGCTGAAAAAAAAACAAATTTAGTTTGTTTATTTTCTTATTTTAGTGTTTAAAAATAATGTATCCGATGAAAATTAGTAAGTGGAGAAAGAAAGTGTTACGGGTCATTCCCAGTACTTTTTGACTTTTTTTCGTTAAAAAAAGGACTAAATGAAAACATTTTATATTAAATGTACTATTTGAGCAGTAAACTTGATAATTTGTTGAAAAAACTCGTTAAAGAACCGTATTGGTTTATTATTTGCACTTTAATATATATTGTTGGCATAAATAAGTATGGGGCCTACGAAAAAAAATCCCTAGGCACTATTTACGCATCCAATTAAAATGTTTTATTCTTGTGCCATATATCAGCATGAAAATGCAGATCAAGAGGTAGATGCGATCCTAGATCAAGCAAAGGTAGGCATTTCCAGTAACTTGGTCCCATATATAAATTTAGGAATGTTTTTAAATGACAAATTAATACAAATGTTGTAAGATTTCTTAAATATGTATATCAATTTCATTATGTCTTTTTCAAAAAATTTAAAATTTCTTATGTTTTGCTTATATAAACCATGAGATTTATTTAGAAAATACAAGGTCCAAAAATTAGTGGGTAATGCCCACTGTTACGTATATGTAATGGCTTATAATTTCCATACTAAACTAAATATAAAAAATTTTTCAACGTCAATGGATTTATATGCCTCAGTTGACATGTTGTTCAAAATTTCAAATCTCTATGTTGGATAGATCGCCGCGCTATATATTTTTTTGGCATGTGAGTGATCAAAAATAAGTAAAAACGTAAAAATCAATGTTTGAATAATTTAAATTGTAATATTAATCTTAATGTAAAACATGATGAAATTTCTTATTCTGTTGTTGCTTTTATTGTATCTCTTTCAATTGAAAATATATTTGGTTTTGAAATCTGCTAAATAATCAGAATGAAAAAATAATTTTTGCTAAGGAAATTTTTAGTATTTTGACAGGCATGGGAATATTTTAACGAAAAAACTCATTTAGACATAATGATAGGGAGAAATTTTAATAAAATCAAAAATTTAACTTTATATTTAATAAAAGTTAAAAAATTATATGAAGATTTTAGATTTACCAGAACATTTTTGGTAATAATTTTGAAACATATTGTGAAAATATTATGAACATGTATGAACGTATGGAGGACATAATAGTGGATAATATTAAGATCATTTTTACGTTATCTGATTACCATAATGTGTTTTAATTAAGTCCGTCCGGACGTTCGTCTAAAGATTATCAGCCGTATTCAAAATAAATAATGTATGTACGCATTACTAACTTTTTCTTATAGAAATTTACATACAAAAAAGTTAGTAACTCGTTAGCAAACACATATTATTTATTTTGAATACGGCTGTATATCTTTGACCTCTATACGCGTTCCGTTGGAATTGTCAGCATTGGTATAATGCTTCAATACCTCGATCCATACATTTTAAAATTCAAAATTCTTGAATGAATTTTGCCGCAATATTCACATTATGCAATTTTTAGTGTAATTTTACAACGTAAAATATGGAAATATGTAATAAATATTGTATTATCAGCGATAGCTAATTTTATGCAAAATAAAATAAATAAAAGTCGTGGACAAAAATATTAAACCGTTCAAAAGTTATTGATTTTTGATCACTCATACCCCCAAAAAAGTACATTGTGCGCCGCGGCATAATGAGTTAAATTATAACTCCGCCAATCCTAAACGGATTTCGCTGAATTTCAATACCAAGTTTTTCGAAACTATATGTCACATGTTTATTGAAAGAGAAATGTATTATTTGAAATATGTGATTCAAAAAATCCATTTCAACATACAGACGGTCATATTCTATAAAGTTATTTTTAATAATAACAAACACATATATTTTTTAATTTAAGCCCCTGGATATACATATATTTAAAGGCTTTCATATAAAATAACAAACTTATATATTCATTTATTTTCTTAATTTGAGACGCATTAAGAAAACTTCAGCAAAATTTTATATAAAAAATCAAATTTTAGTTATGTTCTCAATAGAAGGCTTATTTAATAAACTACAGCCAATTTTAGTTTTCTTTTTATTTAATATGAAATTGACGTTATTTTCTTCATTGGAGACTTATTTAAGAAATAACAGCTTATTCTAATTTTCTTATAATTTTATATGAAAAAATAGCATTATTTATTTAATACCTTTTGTTTTCCTTATTCTTGCAAAATCTAATTTCGAAGAATTGCGAAAAATTTTACTGGCCTAGTCTAATGGTATTATAATCAAAAAAAAAAAAAAAAATTATCAAATATTTAAACACCTACACAGAATTTAATTTCTGTTGAAAATCGAAAGCTTTAAGCACATGTCAATTACGTCTTAAAACTTTTAAGCTTAAACATAATTTATTAAAAATTTATATAAAAAATGAAACGTGCCCAAATTTTTAACCATTAAAATTGCTCTGGTCAGAAAAATGAATTCATATAAAAATAAATAACAACTTTATTAGTCTTTTTATATTTTGTAATTGACAAGTTTATATATAATAAATCCTCTTAACAACACTATAAGGTATTTTTCCTTTACTCTCCCATAGAAAGGGAAAAGAAAAACATCAATTTCATTGTGTTCCTGTAACTTAAGCTGGGGCTATTTATATACTTACTTTCAATAGTAAGTACAAAACAAAAATCTTAAACAGAAAAAGAAAAACACCTAAATTATGGTCACGTGTTGAAAATTATTTTCTCACATATATTTATACCCTCCACCACCACTAGTGGTGAAAGAGGGTATACTAAGTTTGTCGTTCCGTGTGTATATATATTCTTAGTATATATATTCTTGGACTATAAGAAATTCTGAGTCGATTAAGCAATGTCCGTCTGTCCGTCTGTTGAAAACATTTTCACGTCCATACTAATTGAGCTATTCCAATTAAAATCACTCAGGTTATTTGTTGTTCCTCTAAAAAGTTTGGTATTGCTAACCAGCCAAATCGGTTCAGTAGAAAAAAATTTATATAATCAAATCAGAAAGAACCCCTAAACCAAACTTGAACTGATAATATTTCAACAAGCAATAAACGGATTTATATAAAATTTAGCCAAAATGTGTATCTATGTTCACTTTAGATTACTGCCAAAAATTGGCTAAATCGGTTCAGTAGGAGAAAAGTTATAGTGTTTCTTAAACATCATGTTATAATTTGTATATGGAGTGCATATGTGTATGTTCGCCTCAATATGAATGTTGATAAACACAAAGGCATACAACTATGTTGAGCTTGATGTTTGATCGTGGTCACCATCGAACACACCACGACATGGTATGCAGTGGTGTTAGGTGTGACGATTTTACGTCATTTTGACGATTTTTTTCAATGAATTTTGTAATTTGGCGATTGACGATTTTTTATAGTAAGTCGCTAATATTTTCTTAAATGAAATACTTTTTACTATATATTTGTGTCAACGATTATATAAATTTTAGAAAAATTGTGTAAGAATCTATATTTTTGTACTTTTAATATATTTAATTTTGGGAAATCATTCATAATTAACACACATAATTAGAAGGAATTTTTGAGTCATAAATAGGAAATACCTTACTTTCTTTATTAAAAAGTTATCTTAATTGGATTGAAAAAGATTGATAAAGAGAAATATGATATAACAGATATCAAATAAAAGAATTGTAAATTTTAGTAAAAATATTTTGTATTCATATCAATATATTTTTTGGAAAAAGGAAAAACAAGCGAACTAAAAAATAATCCTTAAAAATTTCATAATTTAAAATAATTCAAAGAAGTTTTAATAATATTTTAAAAATAATTCAAAGCAAAAAATATGTTAACGTTTGATTTTTTTGTATTTAATTATATATTGCGTAAAATTTTTTTCAAAACTCGAACAATTATTTCAGGAAATATTAATAACCACATTATAAACTACTATATTTTTGAAAATAATCTTTCTGTGGACTTTTGACTTAACCAAAAAAATAAAAATCTAAAAAAATAAAAAAGTGTTTTAGAAGAAAAAGTGTTGTAGAGAAGGATATGTAAATATTTTATTAAAAGTTTGTCTGCTAACATGAAGATATAAATATAGTATATAATGTTGATGGAATAAATTGCATAAATATGAAATTGTTTTGAAAATGTTTGGATTTTTATTTAGCACATTGAAGAAAAAGTATTGATACATATTTATGTTATTTTATAATTTCTAATTCATTATAGTCTTTTGTGCTTTTATAATTAATAACATCACCCAGAGAAATATCAATCACATACGTGTTGAAAACGATACCATTCTGTGTCAATAGTGTATCTACACCGTATGTGTTTAAATTAAACACTGCGTGTTCAATTCTTATTGAAAATCGATACCTAATTGGCACCAGGTTGAAAACATTTCGGTATCAAATTGTTAAATAACATTATGTTTTCTATTAAATTTGTTAACGAAAGGTATTAAAAAGCTGTTACCGTAAATTACCAATGTGAGCACAACCGTTATTGATTTTGAATCGAATTTTTTCCCTTAGTGATGTAAATTTAATTTCCATTGTAAAAATAAAACTTTAATATATTTAGTTATGTGAGCATTTTGTTTATTTCTTTTTAATTTATTTAAATTACTATCTTTAAAAAGCATTGCTAATTTTTATCATTTTCTTAAAGATTAGTATTTATAAAAGTTTTCAAATATAATTTTTCAAAAATTTTGAGAGCACCGTTGGGCAGAAATAATATAATTCAACAGTAAATGCTTAATTCATGACCGCTTAGGGTGATTTATATAAATAAAAATTACGAAGAGGGAAACTCTTATAGTTAGAAGATTATACTTTGCTTTAGTTTACTTATTTAGTTTTTCCAACATCATCAGAGAAACGGCTCTCTAATCGAATCGTAAAATATAAATTTGAGGTAAGCGAAGATTTACAGAAATAATTGATCAATTTTATTATATTGATTAAAATAATAAGTTTTAAATTCGGTAATGTTAAAATGTTTCTGAATAATATTGCATAGTGAAGCACAATAGGCCTATTTGGTGTATAAATCTGTTTTTACCAATCGAGCTTAAATTTTAACGCAATATAAAATTTCAGTTTTTCGTTCTTTAAATCGACTTTGCACAGAAATATAAAAAAATTGGTGGAAAGTTGCATAAAAATAAAGAAAGTCATGTTTTTATTATTCGAATGTGCTTAACCCATTTACGACTGCTGTTGCGTTTTCACATCAGTAGCTTTAACATCGCCTAATTATTTAATTATGCAGTCGATGATGAATTTTTTCACAGCTATTATTAGATAATATGTTGTCTTAAAGATAAGAGAAAAAATCAATTTTTGTATAAATACTCTGTCAAAAATTGAGTGTTAAAGCCAGGCGTATCAGATAAATGGTTGGTGTAGCAAAAACGCGATATTTTCAGATCTGCTTTCGAAAATATGTTTTTATGTTATGGGTGTATTCCAAAGTTAAATAGCTTTAAGTTTGAGCTAAAAATGGTATGATTTCTGAAATTCTAGAAGCATTATAGTTTGTTAAAATATCTTATATACAATACAAAATCTTTATTAGAACAAGTTCATACAATTACACTATTATGGACGCCAAAAATTAATAAGTAAATTAGAAAAACATCACTTTCCGAAGAATTTTTCCTATATAAAAACTGATGAAAACACTATCTCAGTGGTGGAGGGTATATAAGATTCGGCATGGTCGAATATAGCATTCTAGCTTGTTTTTGTTAATAAAAGGCAAAAAATATATAGTATATAATTGTTTGTTTTACCAGCATAGATTTCAACAGTTGTGGTCATAAGCATGAGGATGAAAAGAAATGGCTGGTTAGCTGTACGGCTGTTTGGTTGCAGAAAGACTGCTAATGGATTTTAAATTGTTTATTACTTACGACTATGAAGATACAAAAACTCGTTAAGCTGTTAAAAAGAAAGAAATATATTTTATTATAGGTAAGTATTTCTCTAATTCGTAATTAAATAAGCGTGTGTGTTTTGGTCATTGTATTTCAGAATTAAGTGACCATGAAAACTTAATCTTAAACATGTGTTTAACAGTTGCTTTTAGTGTTTTATTTTAATGTTTAGCAGACATAATACCTAAGGAGTCTTTTAGAAATTTCCCATTTTATATTTTTAATTTTAATTTTTTTTTTTTAAGTTTTTTATATGAGTAGCTTTAAGCTTATTTAATATTTCTACATATGATTATTATGATGAAAATTATGTTTTAGAATATAGTATAATTCCCTTTTAGTAATTTTATTGTCATTTTTAGTTTTGGGAATCTACTATAAGTAAATAACATTCATTTGCTATATATATTTTTGTTCTTTTTTTTTTACCACCAATGGTGTTTTTATAAAATAAAGTTTTATAACATTAAATAAAAAGGTCATCGGTTATTAAACTCTCATTTAATATTTCTTTAACAAAAGAATTGATAAACAAAAACAACGAAATACAAATAAGAAAGTAGCAAATACACTTTTTTTTTTTTTTTGCTGCAAATTACAATTAAGTTTGAAGAGAAATAAAAAATGACGCAAAACATTTTAGTATTGTGTTTATTCACTTTTTCTTAAAGAAATACAAAACAATAATATTTTTAGTTTATTTGAAAGATGAATAATATAAATTTTCAGGGACATAATTAATAATAAATACATGAAATATCATAATCATAGTCGTCCTTATCCTTGCAATGCTTTGTATCAGATTTAACATTATAACTCCCGGAGTATAGTGGTATACCAAGGTACATGTAAAGCTGTACCAGCTTGGAAAACTAATTTTTAGTAAATTTTCTCGTGTACTTTTTCCTGTTAAAACACACATTTTAGTGGCATATTAATATTTCCACATGCATTGGGGCATCCATGTTACCTTTTATCCAAAATATGAGCCATGATATGAATACGATCCCCAAACGTTGAGTTTCCCACTACCGTGCTTGACGGACTTCAGAACAAATTTTAGGTAATATTATTTGTTATATGATTCCCTCACATATATTCTTGTCTCATGGATTCCATATGTACCAAAAAGAACTACTTTGGACTCATCTGTGCAGAGAATATTGCGCCATTTAGTATGCGACCCATAGAAGTGAAGTATCGTGAAATTAAGGCAATTGAGCACCAACCTGTAGTTGATTAATGAGACTTTTCCTGGACTTCTTTCTTACAGATTTATGGCGCTCAAGTTTCTAAGTCAAGTTTTACCTTAGTGAACATCACTAGCTTAGCTTTGTACACCTATAGTCTTTCGGAAGATTTTTTTACTTGCGAATTCTTATTTTTTAGTTTGGATTAAATTTTTTTGTAATTTGCAGTAACTGTGGTAGAACATTCCATAAAATTTTTGCATAAATCGGTAAATTATTATAAATGAGCTTACCCTTCAGGAGAGAAATTGTAGGGCCGAAAGTAGGGATACAGAAAAATTTTAACCGCTTCACGTTGGGGTAAAATATGTCAGAAGTGGTGATTAATTGAATTTTGAAATTTAAAATTTCGTATTAAATTATGTGTCAATATCAATTAAAATAATTACGCTAGGCTGTGTTGTTTTCTTGTACGGAGTTGTCAAATTTATAAATTTTCTCGCAATTTGCAAGAAAAGTAAAAAATGAAATTTTCATCAACTTCTGGTGTATTTATTTTAAATAAAAATCTTTAAAGCAAAAATTTAAAACGGAACCATCAACACTAGAAATTTAAATGTACTTTCCTTTAAGAATTTGTAAATTATATTTTGTCTGAATTTTTTATTTTTTTTTTTTTCAGAGTTATCCTAAAACACACAATCAAAGTTGAACAACATTAAAATGCTAAAATGTTACAGGATGTTTGTTCAGAAACTTTTCTGAAAAATTTTATGTATTGTAAATTTTAGTACTGTGAAAAAAAAAAAAAAATTATCGACCTATTTTGTAATGTTTTTGTAATTAGTTAAATAACAAAATCATCTATCGAATAAAGAAAGGTTGACTTTAAATTAGAAATGTAAGACTTAAAATTAGAAAATTTGCAAAAATAAATAAAAGACGGACGGAAGGACGTACATAGAAAAAATCCAGGAAAATGTTTAAACATTTAAATATTGATATCACCTTTCGCAACTTGAGCGCCATTTAATTCCAATGTATGGACGGACGGATATTACCATTTTGCCAAAAAAAAAAAGTTTTAGAATTCCAAAAATACATTTTTTTAAATTACTACTAAATAAAGAAATAAAACGTGATTATTAAAATACAGATATCACCTTTTCCTGAAGTAATTACTATCTTCGACCTATTTAACTTCAATGTATAGACGGACGGACGGACAGACATTACAATTCCGACAAATAAAAAAAGCTAATTCTAAAAATGCATTTTTTTTACTTACTAACAAATACAAAAATAATCTATGATCATTAAAGTGTTAATATAACCTTTTCCTTTTATCCACCCATTTAACCCTATTGTATAGACGGAGGGTCATTACTAACGTGACCAGACATCCCGCTTTTGCCGGGATTATCCCGCTTTTTAAACAATTACTTATTCGATTTTCTTATTTACATTTTCTATAACAATCCTACCAATATTTAAGTGTAACTAAAAATATTTTTTTCCACTGGAAAGTTGATAATCTTTTTACAAGTCGTTTTTGATAATTGAGAGTTTTAAATATTTTATTACGCTGTTCATCTTCTCTACTGACTAATCTTAAATGTACTTTGTGTGTATTTTTTTTTTTTTTGATGAATTTGATGTAGGAAGACCTCCCAAAAGAAAAGCATTTGATTGTTAAAATACAGTGGTTTCCCGGTTTAACGAATACTCAGTTTAACGAATACGCGATTTAACGTACGTCCAAATTTTACCATATACTTCCATACATAAGGTGCCCGGCAAAACTATAAGGTCACTTTTCATTACACCGAGTATTAAAAAGTAGAAGGGTTATTTAATGGTACTACTAGCTAAAATATTTATTACTAAGAGGTGTTCCTTTATACACATTTTGGTATCATTTATTTCACATTTAATCTTTTTATAGGCAAAAGTGTTGAAAAGGTGAACTTTCCAGTGAGTCAAAATGATAAGGTCAGTTCATTTCTTTTCAGATAAAATCATATTTTTGGTAATTTATTCTTTGACTATCTTTATTTATTGATTTATAGAAGTGATTAGGAAGTGAATCACTTAAATTCCAGAAGTGTTCCTAGGAATTCATCCCGCCCAACTTTAAAAATTTCCACTTTTACCTATCCTTCTGAATTGTACGATCGTTTTGCAGGATAAAAGTGCACAACTAATTCTAAAATGATATCTAAATAAAATTGAATTAATGTTGAAAATGTGAAAATGATAAGATTCCTGCATAACAGGCAGTTAGAGTCCTCAAAACAGGTCTAAGTATATCTACTACCAATGGTTCTATGTTTTTAGCGTCAAAGAATAATTTATTTTGACTCACTGGAAAGTTCACATTTTGACTCACTGAAAAGTTTACATTTTCAACACTTTTGTCTATAAAAAGATCAAATGTCCAATAAATGATACCAAAAGGTGTATAAAGGAACACCTCTTAGTAAAAAAATATTTTAGCTAGTTGTACCATTAAATACCCCTTGTACTTTTTAATACACGGTGCAATGAAAAGTGACCTTATAGTTTCTCCGAGCACCTTATGTGATGCGTTGATGCTGAAAAAATCCGCTTAATGTATCCATTCAATTGAGAATTACCTATTAAGCAGATTTAAAATTATAAACACAGATTTAAAATTATAACATTGCTATCAAAGGCCTACTCTCTAGTATTTGACAATCATAGTAAATTCTTTGTAATTTGTAAAAAAAAAACTGTTATTCGAAATTTGTTTTATAAGAATTTTAATTTTGCTAATTTTTCTTTTTTTCTTTTGTTGTTATAAGGTAACTAAATTGTGTTTTAACGTTAAAAAGTAAAAATGCAGAATTTTAAATAAATCTTTTAAAATATATTCTGTTAGTAAAATAAATTCGCGATTTAACGAATTGGCCTGACAATATATCATTCGTTAAACCGGGAAACCACTGTATTTACAATTTGTTTAACATATCCTCAGTTCTCTACCAGTGAATGAAAAATCTCAAGTCTGATATATTTTGACCAAAAAGGTTTACAATTTTTTTTTTACAAAAAATAGGTTTAAAACTTTAATTATTTTATGAATGTTGGAATAATATATAAATACATTTTTGAAGTAAGAAATTTTGTTCTTTCAAAGAGATTTGTAGATTTTTAAAACATTTAAACAGTGGGAACATTTGTGTAAGGGCTATTTAAATATTTTTTTTAACAATTTCATTTACCAAAATGTCCTATTTCAAAAAGATGTTTTGACATGAACTTTGATCTCAATGTTAACATAGATATTTTCATATTGTACCTTTAGTAACTATCTGGAGCCATATAAACGATTTGGCTTTGTTTCGGAGTGGATACTTTTTTATTTTTCTATAAACTAATAGTTATAAAAATATGGTAATATTATATTTTTATAACTTTTAGTAGTTATAACTTTTTTTTTAGCCGATTCAAAAAGGTGAAAAGGTAACAGTATATCGGATTATTTTGATAACGGCTTTTTAGAGGTAACGGTATTTCGAGTTATTTCGGTAATGGTATTTTATTGGTAATTGTTTCATAAAAAAAAAATATAGTTTATAGTCAAATATTATAATGACGAGCCATAACTTTATTACAAGCTTTATTTTAACTTTTGTCCAATCTAATTGGACACTTAAATTATAAATTTTAATTATAATTTTTATATTAATTATTATTAATATAAGTAAATTATATTTTTGTTAAGTGTAACTTCCCTTAATGTGGCAACTCCATTTAGTAGCCTTCTGTAAAGATTGCTGTTAATATCGGTTTTCGTTAAAAACCCGAAAAAAATATAATATTGGAATTATTATTGACTTTTGAACTTTCGTGTTGTACAAAAGAAATCCACTTTTCAAAAACCCACCGAGAACGTCACTTAACACTTTTTTTTAAAACCCAAAACTTACAGTTAAAACTTACCCTTATTCTAAGTTATAATTACCCTAAAGTTATACTTACCTGAATAAACCTGAAATAAATTGTATAAATTGATTGGAAAAAAAACCTAAAATACTTACCTCTGTTATTCCTGAAAATAAATGTGAGCATTTATGCATAAGAACCAGAGAAACCAACCAAGTTCTAACCATTCACTTTTCTTATTCTCAACCCCATAATTATAATTGCTCAACCCGAGTAATTATAATTAAATCTTTCATTACAGACTGGCCCCCTTTCAGCTAATATAATCCCCCCTCTGCCATCATCTGAAGCAAAATATTTTTTTTATACAATAACCCCAATTGTATTCAACTTTATTAAAAATAATATTAATATTTCTTAAACCCAAAAAATAAGTCTAGCGGTATTTCGAGCTATTTCGGTATATTTTAAAAGTAACCATATTTCCAATTACATATTTCTGAAATTTAACTTGGAATATTTTGAAAACATTTAGAGAAATACGTTAAAATTATATTTTTTAATGTTTCTGTTTGAATTTCGATGTTCCAAAACTTTTATGGATCGTTCTCAATTTGTAACGTCTTAATTAGGTCGTGAACAAAGTGCTTTCGAGAGAACAGCTGATCTAGATTTTTAATTGAGATATAAAAATAATATCCCTCTTTTTTTATAAAATTTTTCAAAATCCCGCTTTTTCCGTACAATTTTGTTAAGAATCCCGCTTTTAAGTTGTTCGGGTCCCGCTTTTTGACAAAAACCCTCTGGTCACGTTAGGCATTACCAATCAGCAAAAAAAAATTAAAAATTTTAAAAATGCATTTTTTTAAGTAAAAATAAATAAAAAATATAAAATGTAATCATAAAAATATTGATATCATTTTCCCTTGTATTAAACGCCATTTTCGATTCCTTTTATCCCAATGAGCTCTTTGCAATTTTTTATCCGAATACAAAATCATCTTAAAACCTTCGACAAGTACTACAATTTTTTTTCAATTGCACTTCTGCACTCGCTTTTAGCCGAGCGGGAAACAACTTGGTGACTAATTGATCTAAATCTTATTCTTGATTAAAAATCGTTAAAAAATTAAAAAAATAAACCCGTGTGACATTATTTTAATTATTCGATAAAAACGAAACATTTATCTAAAATTCATTACATTCAGCATTGCTGAATGTAGGATGCAATACGAAATCAACATAAAATTTCTTTATTAACCGTTTACGAAGCTTTAAAACAAGAAGTGTATATCAATAAGCCAAGAACAATTCAAAGGCTGAGATAATTCGGAACAATTATGTCTCAGAGTCATTGAAAATATGGACCATTGGATAGAGGTATGCCATCGAAGCCGTGGCGAACGATTAGCCGATATTTTCTTTCATACATAATTGTCTTAAATCCTTCTATCATAATAAGATATATTAAGACAATTCTCTGAAAACTTGTTTTTTTATTTACAATTAACATCGTGCGTTTTGGTTGGACTATAGAAAATTTTTAAAAAATTGTTCCCTCATATATCATAAGAATTATTCCTAAAAAACAAAATAAAGTCGAGACAAAAATTCAATTGTTCAATTGAATTTTAATTGTAACAGATAACTTAAGTAAGTAGGCCTGTTTTTTGTTTATCTTGCCAAGCATTGATTTGTAGAAGTTACTATTTTTTGAAACGTTACATACTCGAGGTAGTCAAGTTTGACACCCTGTAGCTTATCTCGTGTTATCATAGGCTGACTACAAAATGTTTTTTCTGAAAGCTTGGGTCCTCCTCCACAAATCTTCCAGACATTTCAATTCGATCCGACAAGTAGTATAGGAGATGCATATTTATAAACAAAAATGTTGCGTTTGGTCCCATTTTGTACAATTTACAATCCATTTATTTGCACCTTTGAGCGCTGTGATATTGCCGATGAAAATACTATTATTTCCAAAATATGAAATTTAAATGAGATTTTTTTCAAACAAGTTTTCATATTTTTTCTTTTGATCGCATATATTCCAGATTACAATTGAAATGTAATGCTGCCCTTAGAAAGACTTTTTAACATACAAATAAATATTACATATAATTTATGTGTATAAAAAACGTTCGTTATTTCATATGATTTACTTTATTTACACCAAAAATAACCCTTTTTACTGATGAGAGTTTTCTAACCACAAATGTTTGCGAATTTAACGACACAGACGGTTATATAAACAAAAAATAAAACATTTAAGGGTACTATTTGAAGTTTAACATAATTTAACCAACAAATATATAAGACGAGTCAAGACTTTTTTACGCTTAGACTAATGAATTTAGTAGTATCTGGAGAACGAAGGATGTGGTTTTACATCTGTTCTCGCAAAAACGTGGATACAAAGGTAAAAAGTGAAATAGAATTAAAAAAATTCATTTACGACAACATCGTTTATTTTTTGTGAACATTAATTAAATAAAAAAATCAGGGTATAAATACAGTTATGACAAAAATTTTACTTTGACTAGACTTAATATTGCTCATATTTATTTGTTATAAATTGAAACTAATTTCAGCTAAATAAATATATGTTACAGCAAAAAGAAGATTCAGATTTAAAAATATATATATTTATATTTTATAAATATAAAAATCTACTTATAATCTTGTTATAAATTATAATCGATACCAAATTATTTTGATTACGGAGGCTCTCATTAATATTTATTAATAAAGAGACCTTTGGTCACTTTTTAACTGTATCAGCTAAATGTTAATTACATTATAATATTCTCATTTTTCACCAAAAAGAGTGAAGCTTTTTATATGCATCGTACATTGATGTATATTAGACTGATCCAAAAATATATGGAATTTACAAACTTTATTTTTTAGTGCTCCTCTGTGGAATTCTTTAAAACAAATGTGTTTACCAAAAATTGGACCAATCGGGAAATATTTAGGGATAGCTATAATTTGCAATTTTTTTTTAATTATAGCGAACTCCAAATATTTTTGTGTTTGTCCGTATTGTAATATTTATTTCTTTTGCCCAACAGAACACGAGAAGCCTTATGGAGTTGACATTTTTTAATGTTTTTGCAAATTAGGCCAGTCTAATACATATATTTGCAGTTAAATTATGTGTAGGTGTTTGTGATTTGTTACACATTTTTTCTTTTTTTTTCTTTTAAGAAACCGTCAAAAAAAATATTGAAGTTAACTTAGGTGTATAATTAAAATGCTGAAACTGACAGGAGATAAGATTAAACTCTTAAATATTTAATGTTGCCTTCAAATGTTAAGGTAATTTAATTACTGCATCAAACAAGGTTTTAAGTATTTATTATTCATAAATTCTTAAGGTTATTGTTTAGACAAAATAAGTTTTGTCATAATATACTCCATAGTGTTTAGATTAGGTTAGATGAGAATATGTTACTTGGAAGAAAACAATTAAGAAATTGATGGAAGCTTAAAGTCGACCATACAAACAATATACACTAGAAAAAGGTTTTATAAGAAGATTTCTCAAACGATGTATATTACCAGCGATTTAAAATCGCGGGTGTAAAACATTTTATACAAAAAAAGTTTTGAGAAAAAATTAGTATGAGTTAAATAGTAAATAGTAAAGGTATTTTTCTTATAAAGAGTTTGAATGTGATATTTTAAAACAGGTAAGGAACAAAACTTTGGCTAGTGGTTAAACATTTTCTCTGTCAGAGGTACCCTACTTTCCTTTGCTACGCCTGTGTGAAATTTTATGTAAATCCAATCAACCAATTAAAAGTTACAGATTTATTTTCAAATATGTTTGATTCTGTCCTACTGTGTAATGATTAATAGAGCAATAAGAAAAAGTCTGCATTTAAAATGTTTTTTTTTTTTTTTTTGTATGGTAGCAATTGGAGTTTTTTCCGACTATATTTATTTTTCAGAAAAATTTAACTCAATTCAAATACTTAAGGAAAATACCTATTGTTGATGGTTTCATTTTATAATTTTGCTTTAAGAAACCTTTTATTTAAAAAATAAACCTAAAGTTTAAGAAATTTATTATTTTTTTTTTTTTTTCAATATCTAAAACAATTTCAGAAACAACGCATTACGAAATTGCTAATATTAATTAATTTTTTATTGATTTTACTCCAATCATCAAAATGATAATATTAATTAACTAGAATAATTGATTTTATTATTACTGCATTTTTAATAGATACAATGACATGGAAATTGTTAGAAACTGACATTAACCCAAATTGACCTAGCGCACCCATATGGTAACGCAAACAACGGTTACATAAAAAGTAGGAAATATTCAAAATTTTGAAAAAATTTGAATTACATTTTATGATATGGAAACTTGTTAATAATATCGGCATAATGGAAGATCAATAATATACCAATAAAATATTAATTTTCTCATATCTAAAGGAGTATTACAATAAATGCCTTAAAAAGTTCTAGCAGTAATTTTCATATCAAATTTCGAATAAAACAAATAGGTCCAGGGGAAGTAAATATCTGTTATCGCCTAAAAAGGGGTAGGGAAGTGCACTGGGAAAAGCTAGTATATATAATATATATATAAACGTTACGGACGGATTTAACATCGCCCAGCCCAAACGACAGAAGGTAGAGGGCTTGTGGTTCGTCTCCAGCTTAAACATCAACTAAGAACGGATATCTCCTAAACTAATAGAGATACAGAAAAGTTTAGTAGTTATCGTATATAAAAAAAAAAATATAAAAAAAAACTTTAGTATAGTACTTTTTTTGCACCCTAAATATAGAAATAAAATATATATCATATAGGTACCTTATCAAAAAATTATAAATAACAATTTGATATTTTTTAAAAATTTTAGCGTTTAAGTGGTAAAAATCATACCTATTTTTTGTTAATTTTTCATAAAACATTTTTTCCATTTATTGACATAAATATATGCATATTTCAATGCGGGATCCCACATTCATTTAGAAATTTATGGGAACAAAATTTTCGTTATATCCATGAAGTGCAGTGTTGCCAGTTTAGCCTTTTTAAGGCTACATCTAGCCTTTTCATTTTGATTTTAGCCTCAAAATTTTCGTTTTAGCTTCTAGCTTTTTTGTTAGCCTTTTTTATTTTTAATATAGCCTTAAAAATGCTAAAATTTTACAAATTTTATTTTTACAAAATCGTCAATTTAAGCATTTTTGTATATTAATTCTAACAAAAATATCGAAATTATTTATATATAATGAAAATTTTCGCCTGCGGCGCTTCATTCTACAAAAATATTACAATTATTTTTTGACAAACTTTATTACCCATATAAACTAATTACTTTATATTTACAAATTCAATAAAATATACTTAACAAATACCAAAATCTAATGAGAACAAAAAAATTAATGCTTTTTTAAATAAAAAAAAATTTGTTAGCTTTTTTATGGCTCTATTTTTTTGGGGCATTTAGCCTTTTCTGACCTTTGTTTAAGTCCAATTTAGCTTTTTTTTTCGCAAGTCCTGACCAGTGTTACCGTTTGGCGACTTTAGTCGCCAATTGCCTCTTTTTTAATCACCTGGCAACTTTTTTGGCCCCTTTTTTAAATGGCGACTAAATGGAGACTTTTTAAGACTATGTGCTAAATGACCAGAAACTAAGTTGTTAGAAATATATCGACCACTTATATATTAATTTCAAGAAATAAATTAATCATTTTGAGATTGTTTCACAGAATAGTGATATAAAAAACCGCGGAGTATTAATAAATGACCTGGAACTGTTAGCAACTAAAAATAATAGTAAAGTTTATGAACAGCTATTTATATCATATGCCGAATGTTTTTAAATTGGATTAAAAAAATAAAAAAAAAAAGATTTGATTAATACTTATATCCTAATTTGTATTATTACATTCCTCATAGCAAGTGTTTTTTTTTTTTTTCTTACTAAATTATCAATAATAAAAAATAGTTTGTCTAAAAGACTAAGTCAATACTTGTGGATCCATGCGTTCCGTTCTAAATTTGTCCGACGGGGATTTGAAAGACAGGAGAACGACTGAAGAACTCGTATAAATGTACAGAAGTTTAATTAATTAAAAGAGGATTTTATGTTCTTTTATGTTCCTTTTTTTTTTTTTTTTTTTTGTTAACTTTTGTTTTTTGTTGTTTTATTTTATGTTAACTATTTTTGTAAATAAATCCTTATTTTTGCAATAATAAAAATTGTTGTAAAATAATTATAAATTATTTTGTTATTAAAACTTAATTTTGTAGTTTTTCTTAAAATACAAAATTTTTTGTTTTTGCTTTCAAATAAACAAATTTTAAGGAGGTTTTTTAGGTTTTAAAGCATTTGCCCCTTTTTTTCAACAAATCCCCTTTTTGGGCGACTTTTTATTTTGAAATCCCCTTTTTTAGACACTTTTTAAAAATTCTCAACGGTAACGCTGGTCCTGACAACACTGATGAAGTGGGAAAAAGGTAACAAAAAAGGGGTATAGACGGGTAATTACATTCAAAGGTTCGAATGAATTAATTCTTTAATTCCCTTTTTAAAAATGAATTAAATCATATAGAATTATTAATTCTTTCAAATAAATTCATCATAATTAATTCTGTAGCTTAATTCCTAAAGCTTTTGATATTATGGAATTAATTCATTTATGAATGAATTCTTTGGGAATGCTTAATTCTTTTGATTTAATTCAATTTTGTTTAAATTCAAACTATTACAAATTGAATTAAACAATTTTTCAACCACTCAATTTGTACTAGATTGAATTAAAGTTTTATTGTTTAATTCTTTAGATTTTAAACAAATTTATATAATTCTAAAAATGATTTATAGTAAGCCACGTTTATGTACACACATGTTTCCGGGCATGCATCACATTTAGTATGAGATATCTATTATTTTTATTAGCTTTGTATTGAACGTATCCTAATTTGCTTAGTTATTCTGAATCATGGGATTTATCACTAGATCTCACAGAGAACGTCTTACGAGTATTATTTGTCTTTAAAACTCTGAAGTGCAGCTTCTTTACAACGTTTATTTGGGCACAATCATCTTCTATTTTATGTGGAGTTTAACTGGATAGTAACATGTTGATTTTGTATTGATTTTAGCTAAATACCACTGATTATCGACTCTTTTAATGCTTATTTTCAAAAAAAAAAAAAACAAATAGAATTAAAGAAAAATGTTGTCATTCAATTTGTAGTAGAAGGGAATGAAAGAAAAAAATATATCATTCAATTGAATTAAATTTTATAGGGAATTAATTTTTCATATTTTTCATTTAATTTGTAATAAAATGGAATTAAAGAAAAAATTAATCATTCAAATTGAATTTTCATTCTCTAAGGAATTAATTCTCTAGGGAATTAATTCAATACAAAGTTAAGCCTAAAGAATAAAGCCTAAGAATTAATTTCTGAGGAATGATTTTAAAGATTGCTAAATTAAATTTTTATAAGCTGAATTAAATGTATACGTGAATTAATTCTAAATAGAATTCATTCTTTCGAAGCTCTGATTACATTTTATTCAAATTCAAAAATTGTCTATTATATTAAGTTATTAGAATCATGAATTAAAAATAAATGGTCACAATTGAATGAATATTCATAAGAGCAGGGATTCCCAGCTCTTCTTGCTTCACGGACCATTTTCGAAATTTTTATTTTTTCGCGGACCCCTTCGCTCATTTTTTTTATGGTAGAAATTGAAAATAATAAAAACTTAAAAATATTTATTTTAAGTAAAATTACTTTGTCAAAATTCATTTATTTAATAAAAATATAAAACTATTAACTTTTATTAAAGTTTAAAATACGCACAGATAGGCAGACATGGTAATTTTTTTGTTCTCCTAATGGCACTATTAGAATTTTTTTACAATATTCAACCTAGAAACATGAAATTAAAAATACATAATGAGGATATAAATTCAAAAGAGGGAACTTTGGTTTTTCTAATGGTACCTTTGGAATTTTTTACAATATTGAACCTAGAAATATTAAATTAAAGATACATAAACCTATATGAATAAGAGTTCAAGAAGGGGGACTTTGTGGTACTTTTTCGTTCTTTTTTAATTTTCTATAATATTGAACATAAAATCATGAAGTTAAAGATATGGTGAATGAGAATCTATAAGTACGGAGTTTGTGGTACTTCTTCGTTATTATAATATAACTCTTTTAACTTTTTGTAATAATAATTATAGATATAGGGTACTTCAGAATCCATAAGCCCTATTAGTCACACTCGTTAATATTAAAAAAAAATATATTAAAGAAATATTTGGAAGTTTTTGAACCTTCGAACATTAAAGATTCAAAAAAATTTGTACATTATTGGTACCCTACAAACTTTTTAAATCAAAAACATAGTATACCTTTTGTATTTTTTGAAAATCCTATTATTTATTGTACTTTTTTAAGTAAATTATTTGAAAAGTTAATTGTTGTGTTACGCGCGGCTAGTACTTAATATCAACAAAAATAATTTCCTAAATTCTGTATCGCCTACATTTGAAAACAGTGGTTAAGGGCATAAAAGATTTCCCAGCTAACTCAATGATAGGTATAAGTGGTTCTTAACCCATTGTTTCCTGCGCATAACATATAACACACTCTGTTATGCCTATAAAATACCTCAGAGTATGTAATAGAAAAAGAAATTTATAAAAAAAAATTAAATCGAATAAAGAACAAAGCTACTTTATTATGTGACTAGATGTTATGTCACCAGAGGTATAATTTCCCACCCAATTAATTAACACCTTGACAGATTTTTACCCCTGAATATTTTTAAATCTGTCCCTATAATAAACATGATTAATTACTTTCGTACAAACATTTTGTGTTGGTTATCCTTCCCTTACTTTTTAAAATTAAAATAGCATTTTGTTTATATTATTTACAATAATAACTCAAGAATAGTATTTATTGAAAGAAAATTCATATCAAAACAAAAAAAGTAAATAATTATGATAATAAAACAAAATATAAGAACATAATTCATTCATCAATGAAATATAGAAATATGAATAAAGAAAAAGAAGATAAAACTAGAATTAAGACTACAAAAAATGTAAACAACCTAATTTATGCAATGAATGAAATTTAAGAATGAATGGAAATGGACTAACGATCAGGAGTAAAATAATAATAGTATTTATAAAGAGAGCATTTCATTCATAAATAATTACAAAAATAATATAAAAAGAAAAAAATATATATTTTACTCACAACTAATTATGTTCCACTTCATGATGGTTCGATTGTAGGGCCCAGCAATCAGCACATGATGAGAACGATGTTGTTGTTTCTGATTTCTTACTTTTTTAAAATAAATTAACTTATTTATAGAATAGAAGAATTAAGATATAAAAAAAATAAAAATAACTAAAGATATTTTATATACACTCAAAGAATTATATTAGTATAAATTACATATTTGATAGTTAGAGTTTAATAGTTAAAGCAAATATAGTTTAAGAAATTAAATCAATTGTAGAAATAATCTAAAATTAATAATATAGTATACTAATTTTCTTATGGTTAGAAGATTCTTTTTTAATTAGCTTTGAAAATTCATAATGACTTTTAGATTTTGTTAGTTTTAGGATTAGGTGATTAAGTGGTTACATTCTTAAGGTATTTTATTTAGTTTAGTTTAAAATATAATATAGTTTTAATAAATTTTCAAATAATTAAATTTAAAAGTTTTTCCTTTTTTGATAGTTTAAGAAAACATATTTAATCAAAATTAGATTTGTTTTAAAAAAAATGTGTATTAGTTTAGAATAGATTTTATATAATTTAGATAATAATCGTAATTCAGTTAGTTTTTTAATTGATAAATAACGTAATATAAGTAATTTGTAGTATATAACTTGAAATATAATAGTTTTTAAAGTGCGTTTTTTGTTATTTCGTTTAGTTTAGGTTTTATACCAAAATATTAGTATTTTATTAGTATTTTTATATTATAATATATTAATTTTGATAATTTTGGTATTAAATGTATATTTGTATTCTTAGGGACCCTTGAAAAATATGTTGTAAGTCCGTTGGAAACAAGTTATAGCTGGTGGTATATGGAAATCTGGGAAGTCACTTTGGAAAATTTCTTCAGTTTGTAAAAATGCAATTTGCACTGATAAATCCAGTTTTTGTGGGAATGTGTGCTAGGTATTTGTAAAATTTCTTCAGACACTTCACTTAGTTGTTTATGCAACCAATTAACGTGGATTCGTGGAAAATTCCACAACCGATATAAGACAATATGTACTAAAGAAAAGATTATATATAAGTCTTGGTGACCACATGCTTTTCTTCACGAATTTACTTCTTACCTTTGGATACGTCGAAATTCTTGAAATATATTGTATAATCATTTATTTTCCTTTTGGAAAATTATATGAAAAATGATAATTATATTTTAAAAATATAATTTTATTGTTTTATTTAAATCTTTTTTTATTAAATTAGGAAAAACTTTAACACGTTTTTAAAATTATATTATAATTTAATGCGTATATTCACTTTGCAATTATATTCACACCGTATAGTTTCTTCCACTTTTACTTTGCTAATGAAATTGATTTATCAGTTTAAAACATTTTAAAGTGCGTAATCACAAAAGAAGAAAAATGCGTATTAATTAATAATAAAAAAAAAGGAGAATGAAATATAAAGTTGAATGCAATTAATTGATCTTTAGTGGGAGAAAGACAAGTGATGTTTCATTTTTAGCTCCCCAAAAATATTACCATATATGGTCATAAAATTAATAATTTAAATGAGTGTAACTTACGCATATTACACATGTTACAAACATGATTACATATATATATAATTGAGAGGGAGATTAATAACAGTACGATAAAAAAAATATTTCTATCATGCGAGAAAATGTTAAGTATTCCTGTTAGTGTAATTCAATATACTGATTCGAGTATTTGTTTACGTATAATTTTGTAAATAACTTGATGAAATTAGCGTTAAGTATTTCAATAAATTTTTTCTTCCTTTTTTTTTTTAGAAAAATAAAAAAACTAATGTAAAAAAAATCGCAACAGTTGTTAATGCCGGAAAAACACCATTATTATAAATTTTTCCATAGAGTAAATTTTAAAAAATTTTCGAATTAAATTTTCATTATAACCTATATATATTAACTTAATAATATTTTAAAATTCATGTTAAATGTATGCAAACCTGTATAAAAAGTGACTAAATTGAAACGATCTTTAGATTAAACTATTTGCTATCTTACACAGAAAAAATATTTCAAATAATTTTTTAATAGAATAATTAAATAACTTTATATTGGAATTTAATTATATTATTTATTAATATAATAAATTTTCTAATTGGTTTACAATTTTCTTTTTTAATAAATTGACATTTCATAAAAAATATAAAGAAAAATAAAAAATTTGTCTATAAAAATATAGAAATAAAATAAATTTAAGTCAATTTCCAAAAATATTCAATATTCATATCTATTTAGGAAAAAGTTGTAATAATAAAATCAATTATTCTAGTTAAGGAGTGCGATCGAAAAAATCTTAACACACGTTTTGCCTCATAACTTTCTCGGAAGCAATATTAAAAATTCTTTTTGATCTAGTTATCGTGGAAAAATACGTCAGTTATTATTTTTAATAACAACCATGTTGATCTGTCCTGATTTTCATCAAAATGAGTGACGAAAAAGATGTACGTGCTACAAATTATTTAAAAATAAATAATTGGCCACAGAATTAAATTTCTGCCGTCGAAATGTTTCTAATGTTATTAAATAGTATCAGGAGAATTTGACCATTGATATGGAACTTGGTCCAGAAAGAAAAAAATAACTTCATTATATTGAGAAGGCCAGAAAATTGAAAGCATATTGAAAGGAACTCCAAACACATCTGGTAGAAAAGCAGCTCAGTTATCTCAGTGCTTTGACTATTTGGTGCGAGAATTTAAAGCTAATGCAGGGATGATAATATATAAAGTCCAAAAAGTTCCAAACAGGAATTCTGCAAAAAATTAAGAAGCCAAAAATTGGACACGGATATTAAAATCAAATTTCATAAAAAAATAATTAAGTTGTATAATTGACGAAGAAACGTATGTGCTGGCAGAATTTTCGCAGCTTATGTGTCAAAACTTTTTGTTGTTAATGCTCGAGGCCATGTTAAAGATAAGTTTAGGATCCAAAAGCAGAAACAAATTCTTACAAAATTCCTGGTATAACAAGCTTTTTGCAGTTATGACAAAACAAGAAAGTCGTTTGATACATTCGCATCTATCAATACCAAAATAAGCATAAAGGGATATTTGCAAAAGACTTCTTCCTTTGGTAAGAGAGCACAACGCACAGTGCTTTAATCCCATACAACGATGGAACAAAAATAGAAGGAGTAGTCGTAGCAAATTGATACTTAGTACACATATTACTTTAGGCTTAGAATGAATAAATACGAAGTTTTGAAAAAATTGGCGCAAGAACACGCCTACCTCCCATATATCCTGAAGTTAAAAAACTAATTTTTTTCTAAAATACTGATCTGAACTTTACCAAAATTTGTGGCAGCCATTAGAAATAGATTGCTTATACGTCTTCTAATTTATTTTTCAATCGGGGCAAGGACACGCCCACTTCCCATATATCCTGAAACTAAAAAACGGATTTACTTCATGAATACTGGCCAGAATTCCATCAAAATTGAATGTGATTGCAGTTAAATATAGATTATTTATGATTCTGCCAATTTTTATTTAAATCGGAACAAAAACACGCCTACCTCCCATATATCCTGGAATGAGAAAAACGCATTTCTGGCTAACACACCGTTTTTAATTTTCTAAAAATAAAAGGAGGTGCTGCAGAAAATTGAAACTTGGCACATATATTACTTTAGACCCAAAGTAAATATATACAAAGTTTTGAAAAAATCGGAGCAAGAACACGCCTACCTCCCATATATTCTGAAATGTGTAAACGCATTTTCTTCCAAAATACTGGTCAAAACAGTATCAAAGTTTACAATAGCTATTGGAAATGGGTTTTCTATGGGTCACACAATATTCTATTTAATAGGAGCAAGGGCATACCTACCTCCCCCAAGCTCTATAATTTTTAAATATTATTTTAATTTCTGCACTTACATTTTATGTTCAGTAAATCATTAATTTGCTTAATTTCGCCCGATTTCCGGTCCAAAATTTTTAGTTTTTTTTTAGTTTTCAATATTTTATTAAATTTTAAAGTAATGTCGATTTAACAACACGAAATATTTCAACATAAAGAATTTTTTTACTTTTGTGTAATAAAAGGAAATTTATAAATTTTTTGAATTATTATTTTTTTTAGTTGTGGCAAAAAATAGGACGCAATTCTTCTTTTATATATTAAAAAACAATACTAAATTTCAGAATCAAGCAAAAAAATTGTATAATTTTTTTAATACTCCATCGAACTCATGTAATTTTTGTAATAAAATTTAAAAATGCTCCATAATGAGCGCCATCTGGGGGATTTTTAGCGTAATTTTTTAGGTCCAAAAAATATGTTTTTCTATTCCTTAGTTGTTTTTTAAATTTTGGAATAATTTTTATAATTATTTTATTTTAATTTAGCAAAATAAATTACGTTAACATTGAGAACACTTTAAAATTTTAGTAAAAACGGAAAATAAGAAACTTTTTTCAATTAAACTTGTTTTAAAGTTGTGGCAAAAAACAGGCTCTAACTATTTTTTAATCTATTAAATAACTGTAAAAACTTACATAAACCGTAAAAAAATTGTATAATTTTTTATAATTTTTTTATATCCTTCATCAAATTTAAGGAATTTTTAGGTTTTAAGTAAAAAATATGTGTAAATTTGAGCAATAATATATACATATTCGGAACACTGTATTTAAAAGATAATAATAGTTTTAATTTACCAATATTTTGAGGTATTGAAAAAACTAAACTTCGATGCATTGCATCAAAAAACGAATTTTTGACAATTTTCTTCCTAAAATAGTTTAAAACCAGCTTTTTGGTTCATTAATACTGGCTTTAAATTCTATGATTTTAGCACTCTCTGTAGCCACAAAAATAAGTTTTTCCAAAAAAATCTTTTTAAATTATATGATCTATATTGTTACCTTTCCAAAAACGTATATGTCAACTCAATTTGAGAAATGTTTTTATTTTGATTTTTGTCTATGGAATAAAGCACTTTTGATTTGGTATCATGTCACTACGGTAAGAAAGCTCTGGAGTGGTATCAAAACAATAACATAGTTTTTGTACCAAAGGAGGTCAATTTTCAGAATTGTCCATAGCTTAGACCATTGGAGCGATATTGAGCTCCTGTGAAAATACCGAATATTTTAAAAGAAGATGTGTACACTGTTCCAAAAAATCTAACAAATCTCTAACGGAAGGGTTATCAAAAATGGTCCACAATTTCATAAGTAGTGGTAAGAATTATAAAAGTTTGATTTGTAATAAATTATCAATTAAATAAAAAGAGAATGAAAACTCTAAGATAAACTGTTTCTAAGTTATTGAATAATATATATGTTAATATTAATATTATTTTGATGATTGGAGCAAAATCGAACAAAAACTAATTAATATAGGCAACTTCGTAATTGAATCTCCATTTTTATTTTTTTCTGTATAATGAGAGAGCTAATTAAATAATTTTTCTCAGAAAAAAGTTTTCGCTATGAATCAAAATTAATTCTTTTTATTAAATTTCCTCGAATTACATTGTCTAAAGTAAAAAAAAAAAATTATAACTCTACCTCTAAATAAAATCCAAAATTTACCTTAAGTTATTCTGCATATACGCTATTAATAACGTATGTAGGTATATTACAAATATTGATTTTATTTATAATTCCAAGCTCGTTGACCATTTGATTTACAATGCTTAAATGCTAATTAGTTTTTATATTCTCACCCCTGTATTAGTAATAAATAACATTTTTAAACTTTGCTCTGCAGTTGTAAATTGCTAATGAATATATTGCTCCAATTTTATTTACTACAAACAGTAAAATTAGATAAAAAATGTTATAAACCTTCCACACCGACCTTAGAATACTTAACACCTTAATTTACCATAATTTACATGGACCAAGATTTTATATGTTTAGTGTTTATGGGAAGATGAACCTGTACTAGACGATTTTACCAAAAAAAAAAAAAATTAAGCATTAAAATTAAAGTAGTTATATAGTTACAAACAACAGCACAAACCTATAACAGAATAGTTTTGTACAGTACAAATATGTAGCAGCAAAAATAATTTACACCAGCTATTTGTGAAATAAATTTGTTTGCTGTTAACAAAAGACGGAAAGAATAGAGATGCCTGTTTGTAAGGACACATTTGAACCCATGATTATTCTACTGATATATCTACATTAAAATATTCTACTTTTATACGATGGCCACTAACAATACGTTTTGTTTTGTAAATAATACATGTTTTTTTTTTTTATTGTTTTTTGCAACACATATTTATTGAAACATGGAACATAATATGAACATTTTAAAATATTTAATTACACCTGGTGGGTAATATAAACATCAAGATTAATCAATTGGTAAAGAATTCATAAAATTTTCAAATAAAGAGAAAAACAGATAAATTCTATGGTGTAGACTAATAAAAAATTTTAATTGAAATTGCGGAATAAAATCATTGATTATAAACATTTGAAAATTGCAATTATTATCAATTATTGAATTATTATCGACTATAGATTTAGGAAATTTAGTAATTGAAATTTGTTTTTTCAATTTGCTTATAAATTTTACATGCACGTGTCAACCATTCTACAGTGGAGCAGAATCGAACATTTTTGGAAATAAATCTGTAACTTCTGATCGGCTGGTTGGATTTGCGTTTGGAAGGGGGACAAAACATATCCCTCAGGGGTGGAGCTAGGGGCTCAAAGTAGGGTATATTTGACATATAAAACTTTTAATAGTTTTCAAATTCTCGTCTCAATTTCAAATATTTTTATATATTATTGTAGGCCTTGATAAGACATGAAAAAACATGCTTATTTTTCCAGTTATTTGCATTAGAAATTTTAAGTACCTCAATTTTTCAAGTTCTTGGTCCACTTTTGTTTCATATATATCCCAGTATTTTCGACCGATTTTTTTTAGTTTTTTTTTTTTAACTTGTATTTAAATACTAGGTTGATCGATACGGTTTTCCAACCGGTTTTTAAACCTGTTTTTTCTGTCAGTGTGCTGTCGGTTTTTTCAAAATGTTCATTTTTCGAATGTCGAATAGACCGGTTTTTTTAAACACAAAAAACCGGTTTTAAAAATAGCTTTTTATTTCAAAAAACATGTACTAAATACTGATATTTGAATCGAAATTTATGAATATTTTTTAGTTTATTATTTGTAATGTTTTAAAAATATAGTATAAGGTTAAAACGAAATTAATTATTGTAATATTAAATAAATTAGTAATAATTACTTCAATTGTAACACCTGTAATATTTTTAAACAATTTGAAGGTTTTCGTCTTTTTTTTTTATTCAATATTTTCTAAATTTTTCAAAGATTTTGTTTTAAAAAAGTTTCTCCTACAGAATAGTTTCAGTAAAATTGATTCTGGCTCTTATCATATTAACCCATGGTTTATGTTTTGTTTGTTTTGATGATTATTTTCTTAAAATTTTTATATTATATTGTTCGTTCGTTCATATGCTTTGTAACACCCAAAAATATTGGTTTAAGACCCACCTTAATTTGCACCAATCGTCTTTAAGTCGATTTGATGATGTTCGTCCGTCCGTCTGTCTGTTCATAAAAAAATGATTAATTAATTAATTAATTAAAATACAGGTCACAATTTTGAACATGTATTAAATTTGAAATTTGGCACACAGGTTTCTTATAATCTAAGAACGAAGCGTGTTGAAATTGGTTATGATCGTTCCATTATTTGAACTTGCGCCATGCAAATATCCTCCCGGAAAAGAAGTTAACCGATCATAAATTACTTAAATGTAGTAAGAATTTTTTTTTACAAATGTAAGTTCCATATAAGTTAAAATCTGTGTTCCGAATTTCATGAAGATCGGTCCATAATTGAACATAGTATTGGCCCACAATTCTACAGGTTTAGAAAAGAAGACACTTCCCCGAATTTGGTGCACATAATTGAGTAGGGTATTGTCGGACTTGACCGACTATTTCTTTCTAGTTCTTATTGGATTGATAGTTATTTCCAAAAATAATTATGTGTAATATATTTTAACTTGAACATCATAATATTTATTGATTTTTCTTTAAGAAATGTAGTCTTTTGGTAGAAATATTAACTTCTGCAAAAAAAACCGTTTAACCGGTTTTTTTCTGAATTTAAAAAAGTGCAACCGGTTTTTTCAAAATACCAACTATTCGAACTATTCGAAAACCGGTTTCTCCAAAAAGTCGAATAATCGATCACCCTATTAAATACCCATGAAACTGAAAATTAAAAAAAATTTTAGCGCCGGCCAGATGAGAGATAATTACTACAACTTACATTTTTATTTAAAGTGGAGATTGAGTAGCACGAAAAAAATTAAAACTGTAAAATTTTTTGCTGTTTGAATTTAGCTTCCAAATAGGTAAAATAGAGGATTTTTTCTATTTCTAAAAATGCTAAGAAAAAGTGTTGTCAAATAAAGGACAATGTAAAATATAAAAAACTTCTGATCATTCTAGATAACATTAGGTGCCCCCTCAGCAATGCAAAAAAAAAAATAAAAACGGTTGGTCAACACATCTGGCCAACACACATTGTACAATGAAAGTGGGTATTTAAATACCCAATAGTACATAATGAATTCCAAATGTAGATATATGTATATTACAATTTTTACATTTCAAACAAATTTATTTTGGCGGAAATAAAAATCGAAGTTATATTTTAAAATTTATTTAAGTAAAATTACATGTTATTTTTGCCTTTGCAATTATAGATTTTTATAGGGCAACACCATTGTGGTAGTTCTGGAAGCATGAAGCTGGGTGCAAATTCGCCTTGCACTTCAAGCATCCGTATCGTTTTATCGAAATTTTGGTGATTTGACTTCATCATTTATATACTTCTACTCGGAAATCAAACTGCAACATTTAAGACTTTTTCCCATATTTTCGACAAAAACAGCGCAGCTTCCATCATTTACCACAGTCGCTTCGAAAGCGTTTGTTATTAATGTCCAATAACACTTTTATCCCCGAACGCGAATGTGGTTATTGTTAAAGGCATTGTCGAAAAGATCAACATCTCCCATATGTTGATTATATTGGTTGACTAAATAGAGCTCTTTATTTTTTACTGCAAACAACTTCTACGGACCCACAGGTACATTTTGAAAAATTTAGTCAAATAATTTGTTCCCGTAATCATTGTTCGAATGTGTTTTTTTATATTAAAATATGGAAAAAATTGTATTTTCCGTAACTTTGAGCCCCCTAAGCTACTACCTTGAAATGTCTGTTGGATAACCCTTCCAACTTAACATTATACACTCATCTGCTACGCCTACACTAAATTTCACAAAATCCTATTAGGAGTTACAGACATATTTCCCAAAAGTTTTCTATTCCGCCCACTGTACAATCCTGTAATTAATAACATGAACACAATCATATTAAACTCAATTTAAAATTATATTTCGACATCAAAGTGGTTCCAAAGCGCTTTTTTTTTTTGGAAATAATTCAGTAACTAACCATTAGAGGTATTTCAACAAAATTTCACAAGGTCAGAGCTGAGGTATTTTCGAGTTGATATGGAGGAGTACAGGCTTCTAGCGTGTCAGGGGGGAAGTGGGTGGCCACTTTTTATATATAAATATAAAATAAATAGATTCCCATTTTTTTACTCCGAAATACCCAAAATTCCAGTTCGGGGAAAGCTTGCTTCAAAAATTTTCTTTTTTCATAGAAATGGTCACCCTGGCCTCCGTCAGAAAATACTTTTTGGGTGTATACCTTACATATAGGGCTAAATAATTGAAATAAGTTTAACTCTAGGTGTACTCCTCCAAATCAACTCAAAAACACCTCAGCTCTGTCCATGTGAAATTTTATTGAGATACCTCCAACGGTTCTTTAGTTTCTGAATTATTTCCAAAAAAAAAAAAAGCGTTTTGGAACCACTGTGCGACAGCAAACACTATTATGTATTTAAATAACTATTTATTTACTATAATTAAAATACAAAAATATAAAAAACTATGTAAATTTTTGTTAAAATTAAATAAATATTTATTTAAATGAATTATACTAGAATAAACGTGATTTTGATTATAATTAAAATAATGAAACAGATAGAGATAAAACCACAAAACGACATGGTTTCATGTTTCAACAAAAACACAAAAATATTTTGTTTTATTCTGTTTTTATATAAATTTTGCTTCTTTTTGTGTCCATTTTGTTAATGCTTTTTACGACAATCTAACCTTGTAATTGTCACAAAAATGCTTTCTTCTTCAGTAGTTATTATGCTTGCATTAAGAGAGAGAAATAGCAAATTAAGAACTATACTAGTAAAAGGATAATACAAATGGTCAAGCTTTTATCTATTCATCTAGTTAGTATCTAATATGAGGTATCTTTTACTATGGAATTAACTACAAACATGTAATTGTAGTATTGGGGATTTTTCGTTTTTTTTATTTGACTTGTTTTTGTTTTTTGTTATAAAATTGGACATTCATGGTTGTTAGACAACAGAAGACATCTGGAAATGTTAATCTTAACCTATAAAAGGAGACAAAGAAGAACATAGTTAAAAAAAAAAAATGTGAATGCCTTTTTAAACAAATTTAGAAGAAATTGTTCCTGTAAGCCATCAATGGAATACAAAATGTTTTCTTACTAATTTGTTTATTTTTTTTATTTAACTAAGAGATAACCAATAAAAAAATCTGGTATTAGTTTATGTTCTTTTTAGGGTTAACTAATGTTTTTCAATGTTTGCTCTTTTAATGGACAATATTCTTGGAATATGAACAATAATTAACAATGAAAAAGAAAAGAAAACCGAAACTAAAACAACATTAGCACGTGTAGTATAATTTAAAACTAAAAATTGCAGTAGTATGTTGTATATTCAAGGTAAAAGCAAAATATATCTGGTAAGAAAAACCTTAAATTAAATTCTTGCAATTTAATATACTCCTTGTCAACCACTAAATTATTTTAATATTTATTCGTCGAAATGTCACAAAATAAAATATATTTGTTTATTTTTAGGAACCCCCTAAAATTAAAAAAGACAGATGGAGAAAAGATGTATACGATTACTCATATTTTCTTACCAATTATTGATTTTATATGGGTTTTCAAATCGATTATAATCGTAATCTAAACCTGGATTAATTGCTTCATTTAATCGTAATCAAAATCGCAGAATTTTACTTGCGATTATGGTTAAAATTAAAATAATAAATACATACTGTAGGGATTATAGAAAAAGTGTTTGCCTATAAATTACATAGAATATGAATATTTTCATAAATATAATACATTTTTTATTGCCTAGGAAATTTCGCAATAATGACACACTTTATAATTTATTCAGGAGACAGCCAGATCTTTGCGTCTGTATTTAAATATTTCATAACAAATATAATTAGTACACGAGAAAAAGCATCTTGAACAGTTTGTTTGTAAAATGTTTCTTATTTAAAGGGAGATACACTATTACAGGTGGAATATTAAGTTTATCTGCATATTTTGCAACATAAAGAAGTAAATATGATTATTAAATATGAAGATGTAGAAAGTAAAAATATAGAACGTAATAAAAAATTTACTACATTATATATTTGGTTGACCAACGATTAAACAATTTTTATAATATAATTTATTTTTCTCCCTTGTCCGTTAGATCTTTTTTAATAATTTTGTTCCTTAACATCCAAAAAACCGTAATATGAAATTTCAAAGGTTTTGGCCTCAAATAAGGACCTTGTTGTAGTATTACTTAAACTCCCATGCACATCGGTATTACATTTTGTTAAAAATTGTGTTTAAGTTATTTATAATTCGACCAAGTCTTATTGAAATCAAATATTAAAATACAATTCTTTATTCTAAGTTCATACGAAAAAGGAAATTACTACACACTCTAAAATTATATTAAATAAAATTGTTTTGAAAATAAGCAAAATTGAATTTACCTTGAAACAATTTTCATATTTAAATAAAACTTGCTTAATCTCGCAGAAAATGTACAATCTAAAATTTTCTAGACATAAAGGAATAAATTATTGTGTAGGAAGAAATTTTTTTCTGCAAAAATTGTTTGCAACTAATTTTACATAAGTTTTGCAATAAAAAATGGAAATGTGTACATTAGAGTGCTTAAAAAAAAAAAAAAAAGAAACCGACTCTCTAATATTACCCCCAACTCCCCTTAGAACTGATGTTTTTTATGCAAAAAAAAAATATGGTGTGAAAAATATAAGAGTGATTGAATGTCGTTAAAACGTGTCGCATAGACCTTAATATTTACAATATTTATAGGAGAAAATTTTTACCTTACCTTTAAACCTAAGCATTCAGAGTAAAAGTTTACATATTTTGCTACCTGCACGCAGAGAAAAAACATGGTTACAGCATGATCACCACAACTATTCAATGATTATATAACAGTTTTCTCGTTGATTTAAATATACTGCGATCATTATAGCAACGTTTATGATTCTGTTTTATCATTTAATGATTACCCACAATCAAAATTTTAATATGGTTTACTGAATTATAATATGTTTTTAAATATGTTTATATGAAATCATATTTATGAATAAATACAATCATTTAGTCAATTCTACAATTATTTAGTTAATTCTATAATCATTTAGTTAATTTTACAAATTTAGTCAATTCTACAACCATTTAGCTAATATTTCTATTTGATTTTAAGTCATATTTTGTTTTGCACAACTGTTGAATGTTTGTCTTTGAAAATGTTTATGTTTTTCTCAAATATAAAATATTTGTTTTGGACTATAATTTGATTTCACACAACTATTGTATTTTTATCGTTAACCATATTTAATTTCTACATAACTATTGAATACACATTTTTGTGTATAATTTCAGTAGTTTGTTAGAAGGCAAACGGTATAGCTGTGTGCTTTTAGAAAAGTGTTCAATTTATTTGTGTTCTAAGTTTAAAAAATTGTGTAATAAAACCACAAAATAAAAAAATAAATGAAAAATATGTTCTGTTCTGAGATATGCAGGAATGGTTTTTCATATTGAAATGTATGAAAATGACGTTCCATTATTTGGTCATATAAACCACATATATTGCTCTAATGAATCTTACTATCTTTGCGGTCAAAGGCTTTCAAACCATGGATTTAACTCACATTTTCAAGCCTTTCAGCAGGATTATGAGGATTTTTATTTTTTAATATCTATTCTATAGCCAATAAAATTTTATAATCAAATCTATGGCTATATTTGCATTACCAAAGAAAACATAAAACTGTTGATTTAAATTCTTATGTAAATATTATAAAATATAATATGTAAATAATATTTAACCAATGAATATTTAAATATATGTTAAAAATTAATATGTAGAGTATAAGTATTATATAAAAAAACATTAATAACTTATAATTTTATAATTAAAAATTAATCAATTTTTATACCTGAAAAATTTCTTTTCAATATTCTCAATAAATAAATAAAAATTTCAGATAAATGTGCTTTATTTTAAATATATTCATCATTACCAAAAAGGGGTTATATATATGATAAAAGGGAATTATATATATAATAAAATGGGATTATATACATAATAAAATGGGATTATTAAATGATTAAATTCGTTTATAAAAAAAATGGCAATATTAAATGATTAAATTCTTTTATATATATGATAAAATGGGATTATTAAATGATAAAATTGGTTTATATATATGATAAAATGAGATTATTAAATGATAAAAAAATTGGTAAATGGGAAGAAATATTATAAAAAAAAGTTATAAATATGATTAAACCGAATCATTAAATGATGAGAAAATGATTAAATGGAATCAGAAAAATGATTACGTACAAATATACTTATTATAACCTGGGATCATATATTACAATCATAGTATGTTGCTCTTAGTTTATGGTCACCCGAAGCATATTTTTTCTTTGCGTGTATAAATATAATTAAAATATGAATTATCTTTCTAGACACTGCAATCTAAGTGCATTAAAAGGTTTATGGAAAATTTAATATTTTATATGGTTTATTTGGAAAAATATAAAATTTTTTAAAAACTCCGAACGAAATAACCTAAGCATACAAAATAAAATTTTGAGATAATCATGATTCATTAGTCAGCATTTAATTAAAATAACACATTTTGGTATTAATGTTTCCTAAGTAATTGAACCCTGTATGATTTAAAATGTTTCATTGTATTAATGTAACAGTAATTAACGAAATGTCTCGTTTAACGTATTGAATTAAATAACAGTCCACCAGGTTGACAGCATACAGAATATGTGGTTGGATTTTTTGTCAAATATCTGAAAACTAATCCGAAATAAAGGATTTATCATATGTATGTGTCCAAACAATTACGAAAGTTACCGAAAAAACAGTCCTGAAAAAAGAAATAAAAAAGAATATTATGGACATAAAAATAATTCGCACCAAAAAAGAAGTATCGCCCCGTTAAATATGGACCATTTTTAAACTGATATTATCTTATTCATACATTTAAAAAATAATATTCCAACATATAGTATGCGAAAAGGGATACTAAAATTTAAATCTTTGTACTCTCACAATGCACCAAGACTGTTGTTCGCCAAAAATAAATGATTTTGGACAAAAATTGGAGGAAATTGTTCTTAGTGACAATAAAATATTTAACTTGTATTACCAGATGGTTCTTTCGTGTATTGATACAAAATAAACCGCGGAATGAGAAAATCAGATACTTACCAAATTACTGGAAGGATTTATTATAGAATATCGTGCAAATAGTTACAATAAAATATTACTAAAGGGTTTTATAAGTACAGAAAATTATGATAAACGTCTCTTTTCTTCTAAAAAGAATTATAGGAACTTGGTCCATACATTTCAGCGAGATATCGCCATATCAAATATAAAAAGTCAACAAAAAAAAAAAAAACTGTTCTAATAGGACATGAGCCAGTTTTTTCATAGACCTGAATTTTAGCCAAACAATTTTTGCTGAAAGGATCCACTTTAACACTATAAAGGCCTTAAAAAATGCATGGATATTAATAATGCAATGTTGGCGTATACTTTGCCTACAGACTTCTTTATCAATGCCGTTACGAATGGAATATGTTATAAGGAATGCAATTAGCCATAAAGATTGTTAAACCGCTATAACATTGTATATAATTTTAAATAAAGCATGCTAATATAATTTGTATGCTTAGGTTATTTCGTTCTACTCTTTTCAATTGCATCATATTTTTTAACAGTGATCTTAAGTTTTGTAATTTCAGTGTCAAAATATGCAACTGCAAATAGTTCAAAATAAAACATACATACTTTTTCGATATAAAATAAATAAAGTGTTTTTCTTATATTTTTATTGTATATGCTTAGGTTATTTCGCGCACTGTATTATTATTATTTTATTTTTATTTATTTATTATTATTATTATTTTTTTTTTTTTAAATCATAAAAACTAAATATTAATTTTATTCGCAAATTAATGAAGATTACATAAAAACATAAAATGAATTTGTGATTTTTTTAACATTTCTATATAATAAATATCTTCACTAATTTGCAGTGATGTGAATGAAATAAATTATCAATATATGGTGCAACTTCCTTAACCCTTAAATGTCCCTGGTATTTTTAAATATACAACCATTAAAAAAATTCCTACTACCACAATTTTCGTTAAATTTTTCTTAAATTGGTTTAAAAAAATAAAAATACTAGTGTTTCACTAGTATTTTTTCAATGTCTTAAAGTACCCAGAAGTCTATGGTGACTGTCCGAAACCAGTTGACTGACTACATTAGGGCACCACTAGACACTTTACTAACTACGTGACTAGTTACTTTAACATAGGGATGTCTTAGGAGGAAGTCTATTGGCACCCAAGGACCAAAAAGTGGCGATAAAGTGACTAGTACGAAAGTTAATATATCAGAATCATTTTACAGGTGAAATTGAGTCAGTCACCTGACTAACTTTTTATTTTATTACTTTACTAGCTACGTGACTAGTAACTTTAACATGGGGATGTCCTAGGAGAAAGTCTATTGCCACCCTAGGACTAAAAAGTGGCTATACAGTAGATAGTTCGAAAAAGTAAATCTTTAAATTAGTTAATTTGTGGCCATTTTGAGGATGTAAAAAAAAAATAATTAATATAATTTTTTGCTTATATTTTTTCTACTTTTTTTTTTTTTGTATTTGTATTTGTATTTTTATTTTATATTTGTATTTTTATTTTATATTTAATAACTATTTTTATTTTCTTTTCGTATTAGTTTATATTAATCACTTTAATTAACTCGTTACTTTACTAGCTACATGACTAGTCACTTTTACAAGGGGATGTCCTAGGAGGAAGTCTATTGTAGTGACTAGTACGAATGAGTCAATTTATGAAAATCCTTTTAGTGGTTACATTGAGTCATTTATTCATTATTTAAAATTCAATCATTCTTGTAACATTGGTTTATTATATTTATATGAGGTTATTCATTTCTACTGTATTTTTTCCATATTTTTAAATTAAAAACACATTTAATTTCTTAACACAAAAAAATTAAAAAAAATTAAAAAAAAAAAAAAAACATAGTTATTTTTTTCTTACAAAGTAAAATATTAAAGCCTCTGTTAAGCAAATATCAATAAGTTGATATTTGACACCACACACGTCTAAAAAAGATGCATCGGAGCAAAATTATCTATCATTTATTTATTGCCGTTAGTCAAGTAACCCAACCTGTACTGACAATGGATGAACCATTTACATTTTTGACTTTTTCGTGACCTTTAAAAAACAATTGCTACTTTTACGCTAACCAAAGAGTCAGTAAAGTATCAATTGCCACCTTCACGCTTACCGAAGGATCAATAAAGTATCAATCGCCACCTCCACGCTTTCTAGAGAGTCAATAAAGTGTGCGATAGCCACCTCAACGCTTACCAAAGAGTCATTTTGCTTAACTATCGCTCACAAAATTTGCGAAGTTGAGGTAAAGAAAAAACGTACACATTTTAATGAGTTAGGTGGGTAGACACAAATGAACTTGACTGTCTAAAAGGAGGTAAATTGACACCGACTTTTTATTGACCCTTCGGTAGTCGTCGAGGGGATTGTGTGTGCAAAAAAGTGACACTATGTAGTCGTTAAGGTGGCACGTTGATAATAAAGTGACTAATGGTACCCTAATGTTACACACAAAAAACGTACAAAGCAGACAAGCAAAATTTTCTCTATTCTCTCAAGTATACAAATGTTTTGTATGTTTTGAATTTCTGATCGATTGCACTCTTATGTCTTGTTAGCTCACCACTATACTACTTGAAGTATTTGCTTGTACAGTTAAACACTTCAAACAGTGTTTGAATGTTTTCAAGTGCCTGCTTTATACATAGTATTTGTTCCTTGCATACACACAACAGTAAAGCATTTGAAGAAATAGGCAATGAAAGTGGTTATTTAAATGAAGCTCATTGATATGCGAAATAATTCTAATGAAAAGTCAAAGTTGGATATATAAAGTATCTTTTAGATATAACAGTTTTCAATTACATGCCCATGCGTTTGATTTATTTTATGTTAGTAAATGCTAATTTATTATTATCTTGCAATGTACAACAACCACTCCAAAAGTAAAAACAAGCGCGAATGTTATATTCGGCCCGGCCGAATCTATATACCCACCATCAACTTTTTCAAATTTTACGTTATATGGGAGGGGGTGGTAAAGTGGGCGGACCACGCCCAATTTTTTTTCCGAGTTTATATCGATCCCCGAACTATACGTACAAAATTTCGTTGTCGTACATG
>OX596075.1:103996813-104199313 GCA_951394005.1 Protophormia terraenovae
AAAACCGTTATGCCTTCGAATGATGAGAAAGTCTGATTTTATTTAAGTGGGAAAAACTCAAAGGTTCTTAAAAAACCCTTATATTTTTAGCTTCACTCAGTCAATATTAGGTAAAAACGGTTTTATTTTTAGCAAATGATAATAAAAATTTTAAATTATGTAATCCCTTACAGGAATATATTATTATCAAATACAACGTGTTTTTCTTTCTATCGTAAAAACACTTGAAAACATTAAAGTGTCATGTATGACATACCCAGGTATGTTGGTTGTAAGGATACGTATAAATTTTTGGTTGTAAACATAAAGGTTAAGTCGAAATTTTCACGGCGGCGGCGGCGGCTTTTAAAAATAATCGGCGCAGGTCTCTGGTTGTTATTTTTTAAGTCTCAAAGACTTAAAAAATAACAACCAGAATGAATGAATGAATGAGTGGGTATCAGAGACCTGCGCCGAACGATTTTAACGGCGGCGGCGGCTTTGCTAAAAATTGTCGGCGGCGGCTCAAAGTCGGCTGTTAGCCGGCTGAGAGGTGAACATAACAACTTTTTATTTCCTAGTTTTCGCATCGTCTTATAGAGTACATTGGTTCACAAATGTGGTTCCAAGTCTCCTTAGATGTAAGGGGATCCGAAGACCGTTTGTTTGAACATTATTTTTTATTTCCTAAAAATTTACAACATACATTTTTGTATTTTTGTACTTCTAAAGTGTCAAAACAGAAGACCGTTTCGAACATTATATTTTTAAAATTATTACAAAAAGTATATATGATCTCTTCTCACTACACATATAAAATTGGATATTCTGATATTTTGAAACATTTTTTATTTTATCACAGATTTTAACATTCGGACATTTTAAATACGTTGATTTTGTTTAAATGAATCTTAAAATTTATCATTATTTTTATTTTTCTTGAAAAATGTAACGGAAATAATCTTAAAATATGGTCTTAAAGTAGGGTCGAACCATTATTAAAATTTTTAAAGTTTACAAGGCTTTACCAATGGTATAGTAAGCAAATCAATGTTTTTGAATACAACTTTAAGTAATTTTAATTATAAATGGTTGGTAAAGCTGTGTTAAGTTTTTTTGAATACGGCTGTAAAATTATAGATTATATTCAAACAAAATTCTTTGAAAATACTGCCATTTTCACAGCTTCCGATTTCTTTATATTCTGAGTTTAATGCTAATTATCAACCTCCAAAAATTAAACTTTAGAAAATTATATTTTACTATGTCCACTGATATATATATTTTAATTCATTGCGTTTTTACTATTTCTAAAAAATTTTCCTAAAGTTAGCGGGTTAAGCTTCTCCTATTAGATAGATCTAAATTATCCAAACATTTTGTTTAATATCTTGTTTAAAAATTGTTGTACAGAATAATATTATTTTCATAGTAGAGGATACAAATTCTAACGTAAGCTTGATAACAAATTACTAATTTTGTGTATGTAAATTTCCGTAAGAGGAAGTTAGAAACTCTTTATGTAACCTACGTTAATTTTTTGGAATACGGCTAAATATTTATTGAAAACTGTAATATTGAAAAATGCAGAATGGTGATGTTTATTCCAAAAAAACAAATTGACTCGTTTTTTAATATATTTCAAAGCCAGAAAACATCTCGATTTGTGTTGTTTAATAATTTAACACAATAAAAACAACTAAGTTTCCATAGGAAAGAAATTTTTAGTATTTTAGTACATTATCAGAACCACTTCAGATTCTTTAACAACATCCTCAGAATTAGTGGTATCACAACCAATTCTGACATTCGTTTAAATTCGTTTTGAAAAATGTTTTAGAGAACTAGTGCTTAGGAACTAATTCTGTATGACTTCTACATCACTTCTGAGAACTTCCTAGAACTGTTTAAAAAACTTGTATAAAAAATTTCAAAAATTAAAAAAAAAATATATATGTATATATTTACAAAATTCAATTGACTTCAAAAGTGGACTTTAGAAAATAGCCCATTAAAATACAAAATAAAAATAAAAACAGATTCTGAAACCTTTCCCTAACTCTTCTATGGCACAAGTTCTGAATGTGACAATTTTGAACAAAAATTATTGATTAAGGAACTAGTTCTCGAACCGTTCCATAGAATGGGTACTGGCTAGGTAACACTTCCACAGAACTAGTTCTGGAGGTGACAATTTCAAACAAAAATCATTGGTCGTAGCCAAAGTAGATCAAATACAGGCTATTTTTATGTGTTTTAGAACTAGTTGTAGAACTAATACAATATTTCCTGGGTGAATTAAAAATTAAATTTATATTTGTTCACATTTATTATTTGTTTAAAAAATTTATTTTTGGAATTAGAAAGTATATGTGTGTAAAATTTTTATTTAAATCAACAATTTATGAAAATATTTTGGCAAAGGAAAAACATAATAAAATTATATGTGAGCAGTTGTGCATAAACTTATTTACTTTTTTAAAGAACTACGCCACTTTTAATGGTATTTTTTAAAAATCAATTGAAAATAAATTTAAATTTTAAAAAAGATCATTGGAAAATTAGATTTTTCATTTAAATTTTTGAAAATAAAAATTGAAAATTAGATTTTTCATTTAAATTTTAGAAAAGAAGTGTTCTGAAATTTTTGAAAATAAAAATTGAAAATTAGATTTTTCATTTAAATTTTAGAAAAGAACTGTTGAAATTTCTATATTTCATTAATATTTCAGAAAACAATTATTTAAAATTACAATTTCTATTTCAGAAAAGTACAATTTAAAATAAGTTTTTATATTTTAAATTCACAAAAGATCAATTTATAATTAAATTTTACGTTTTAAATTCAGAAGACTACAATTGAAATTCAGTTTTATATTTTGAATTTCAAAAACAACAATTGAAATTTAGAATAATTCATTAAAATTTAGAACATTGAATAAGAGTGATTTAAATGATCAAATAATGTTAGATCAACTTAATTTATGTGACCTTTAAGCAAATAAAATTAAGAAATTGTTTCAAATCCATCTGGAAAATTTATTCCTAATGCAAATCATACATGGGAGTAATGCATTAAATCGACTAATGAATTGTCGATTTCATTACCATTAAATTGAATAATGCTACTTATAATTTTTTTCATTACCATTGTTTTTAATAATGGTAATGTTTTTTAATGATATCTTTTCATTAATAATTATTTAAAAAAATAAAATCATTATCATTAAATAATGATTTAATTTTATAAATTCATTGTCATTATTTAGCAGAATTTTTCGTACAATTCTAGCTACTTCTTAATTATATTTAATTTGTATTCGTTTACTCTTCTATTTGGTACATATATTTTTGCATAATTTTTAAAAATACTGCATTTTATATTCATTAAATCATGCTGTAATTGAGATTTATATTTAAATGATTTAATCTTTATTAAAACGATATTAAACTACTCCACGAATACTAGAAACACATTTGAAAGAAATTTTTTTTTATACAAACAATGCTTTTTTTCAGTAATTATAATTAGTATTTGAGCATTTTTTTGTAATTTCATTACCATTACTTAAAAAATTGTAATTTAAAAAAAATCAGTATCATTAAATGATAGTTAAATTTTTTAAACTATTAATTTTTTTAAGTAATGGTAATGAAAATTCAATGCTCAATGAAATATTCCCATGTATGATGCAAATTTCATTCTATATATTATTTCAGTTGAAGTTCTGAATTTAAGTAAGTTTTTTCAAAATTTCAATATTTTTCTGAATTTTAAATGGAAAAATCTTCTTATAAATTGTTCTTTTCGAAAATTTAAATAAAAATTCCAATTTAAGTTGTTATTTTCAAAATTATAAATTGAAAACCTAATTTTCAAGTATTTTTTTTTTTTTTTTTTCAATTCTAAATAAAAAGTTTCACTTTTAATTGGTCAATTCTGAAATTTATATGAAAAATGTAAATTTCAATTTTTATATTCTGGAATTAGAAGAGAAATATTATTTTAATATGTTCTTTTCTGAATTATAATAAAAAAATCATAAACTAAAATGATATTTTCAAATTTTGAATCGGAATATCTCATTCTCATTTGTTCTTTTCTGAAACTGAATTCATAAACCTCATTTTAAATTGCTGTTTTCATAATATCATATAGAAAGTTTTTATTTTAACTTAAAAATGGTGTAGTAAAAAACATATGTGTCTGAAAATAATATTAAATAACATATAACACAATAACTCAAATAATATACTTTGTGAATTGGGTAAGTATGTATTTAGTTCATATTTTTTAATCTTAACACATGTTTTGCTTCATAACTTTTTTTCGAAGCAATTTTTAAAATTATTTTATCATTGAAAATATGTCAGTTATTTTCTTGAAGACAAACTGTTGATTTGTTGTGAGTTTGACCAAAATGAGTAACGAAAATGATGTATGTGCTATAAATTATTAAAATTAAAAACAAAAAAAAAAAAAACAAATTGGTCCTACAAATAATTGGTCAAAGAATTAAATGTCCGCTGTCATACCGTTTTCAACGTCATTAAACAGTATCAGGGGAATTCGACCATCGATAGGAAACATGGTTCAGAAAAAAGTCCACATGATATTGGATCGACAAGTAAATTGAAACCATATTGAAACGCACATCTTGTAGAAAATCACCCCATTCACTCCAGTTAAGAGATGATTTTTTTATGCGTTTGTGCTGATGTTTGTAATACCCAAAAATATTGGTCTAAGACCCACCTTAATTTATACCAATCGGCTTAGAATCACTTTCTGAGTCGACTTAACGATGTCCGTCCGTCTGACCGTCCATGTAAACCTTTTAATCAAACTACATGTCGCAATTTTTAACCAAAATTTATGAAATTTTATACACAGGTTTCTTTTGGTCTAGGGCCGAAGCCTATTGAAATTGGTTATGATCGGTCCATTATTTCACCTAGCCCCCATACGAATGCCCTCCCGAAAAATGGTTTAACGATCATAAATCCCTTAAATATAACAATATTTTAATAAAATTTGGCACATATAAGTCTAAATAAGTGTGCCGATTTTTAAAAAGATCGGTCCATAATTACCCATAGCTCCCATATAATCCCTTTTCGGAAAATCACTTTAACGGCCATAAATCCTATTAAAATGTTAGTATCAAGTTAATATTCGACACAAATAAGTTTTATAAAAACATAAATAATAGTGCCAAATTTTACAAAGATAGGTCCATAATTTACCATAGCTCCCATATAAGGCCCCCTTTTGGGAATCACCCAAAAGTGAATAAATTAATATAAATGTCAGCATCGTACGTAATATTCTGTATTTGTATGTCTTATTTTACACTTATGAGTATCGGAGTATGGAGTATATTTGACTCCATATCTCCCCTCCCCGAATTATACTGTAGCTATTATTCCATAAAATCATAATTTATTCCAAATAATGTCTAAAGAAAATGCATAACGTCTATTGCCGCTGAAGCAAAATAAAAGAGAAACCACTATTTTTAGTTTTTTTTTTTTTTTTACTTTAAAATTTCCTTAATGATGCAAAAATAGATAAATAATAAAACACTTTTCAAATAACATTTTTCTTCAATTGAACAAATTTTATGACTGTTTTTGAAATTAATGTTACTATCATTGACTTTTGTAAATACCATGGATGTGCGATTAATCGGTTATACAAAATTTTATTTAATCTATACACATATTAATCAGTTAATCGATTAATCAACAATTCTAATTAATAAAAATTCTGATTAATTACTTTTAATTTTGATTAATCAAATTTTAATAATATTATTCAATGTTCTCAAATTTAGTTTACAATTAAACAAATGAAACAAAAAATTATAAATATATAATATATGTTATTTGATGATTAAACGACCCACATTTTTATTTTCAAACGACTTTGCATGCATTTTTTTTATATTATAATGAAAATTAAAAACATAAAAAAGAAAGTCAAATAAATTTAAAATTATTTAATTATTCACGATTTAAACTATTTAAATTCCTGATTAATTGATTAATCATAATTTTGAACAAATGAAACCAAAATTAATCGATTAATCATAAATATATTTAATCAAATTGTTGAATAAATCAAATAATTAATTAATTTGAAATTTGACTTTTACGTCACGTTACGGTCTTTTGCATTTTAATATGTATATATAGGAATATTTTTATCTATAAGGTAATTCATTACAATCAATCTTGGATGTTGAAATAAAAAGATACCAGTACCTATGCTACTGAATTACCTCTTATTAAAAAATATGATGAACCATATCCCATAGACGGACATGTCCTGATAACGGACAAAATCACCGCCTATGGAAGCTTTCGCTGTATATGTAATTTTCTATAGTAGATTCTTGGCTTGAGATTAATGTTGAATATTTATTATACAAAAAGATTAAGTGAATGCGTCCATAATATGGATGGAAAAATAATTCATATAACCATCGACGAATTATGATGAACACGCTAAAGTTGTTACTGACTCCGGAGAGAAATGAAATGTATTCTACAGCGTAAGGTGTGATAGTCTTGAAGACATGTGTCGTTATTCCTCTTCCTTTTTAAAGTGAATAACAAATTGCAAGACTCTTCAGATTTTGCTACACACTAATATACAGTGGCTCACAGCTTAAATTATGCATTATACAATCATATTTTTAAAGCTCTATGACAAAGTAACAGACTGGAATTAAAAATAAAATTTGGTATCAGAAGAAAGAGGAAGATTTCTAGTTTAATATAGAACTATTATTTAGTGTTAAAGTATACCTTTAAGCAAATTAAAGATATGAAAACAAAAAATCCAATATTTTTATCTCACAGCTTATTTTAAGCACCCACTTATGACATAAAAAAATTGAAAATTACGACCAATAATTACATTCAGATATGTGATGAAATTCGGTCAATTTCAAAAGTAAATCGTATTCTTAAATCGATTAGGTTGTGATGTTCAATATGTTTATTGTCAAATCACAACAAATTAATTTTGAAATTTGTATTATTTAAATGAAATAAATTTTATTTTAATGTTTTTATGTTAATTTTTTAATAAAAAATTATCAAAAGTTAAGTTTTGCGTGAAGCTGCCATAAAGGAGATATTCCTTGCTTCTGAAAAAAATTGCCCATAAAGGAATAATAAATTTAAATTTTTGGCGACTAATTAATTAATCCTACAAAAATAAAAATTAATGCATTATTTTAATAGGAACGCTTTTTAGAAGATGTAGTTTGGACTTTGCATTGGTTTTAAATTTTTACTGGTGATTTAAAATTGGGTTAGCACAATGATTATTTTGAATATTAAAAATCAGTTTTTTCCTTTGCGGTAGATATATCCAGAAACCTTAAAAGTTAATTTGTAAAACCCATATGTGAAGTTACAGTTTAATTCGAGTGTCTGATAGGTTTTTAAACAATAAGGTACATCGCTTCACCCCAAGTTCCATCACAAATTACAAAATATATTTAAAGTTTTAAACTTAAAATTCAGTGTTTTAACGCAACAGAATAAAAAAGTTTAGGATTTACAGAATCTCTATACTTTTCTTAACCTCTGCCTCAATATATATTCTTTAAAAGGTATTATTTATTTTATTTTTCTTTCTACAATATAGCTTTTATTTTTTACCCACATGCTTAATGATACTTAATGATTCTAATTCTTTTGTAACAGTTTTAATCAAATTCAATTTTAAAACGATCAAATCATGTCAATTTCGTTTTTATCACAACCATGATCACAACCTAATTTATTGTGATTTTCATAAAACAAAATGGAAAAAGGAAATCGATTTCGTTTTTACAATAAAACGAAATTGAAATCAAAAATTGTATGTGTATCACAACCTTTTTCGTTTTTTGCTCGAAATCGATTTTCATCACATACCTGATTACTTTTTATGTGGAATGGTAGTCTTAATTGTATGCAACAGATTAGAGGCGGTGCGTCCAGTTTTTATGTAATATTAGGTGAAATGTGTTCATAGTGCATTTTTAGGTCCTAATACCTATTTTATTATGTAAATTTCCAATATGGACCACAAATTTTCAATAATATTGAGGTCTGGCGACTTTATATATTAGCAAATTGTACACAATACCAAATTTATTATTCGGATCGTTATGTTGGATATATCAAAAATATGATAATATGCCCTGATTTTTTGCACTCTGCAACAAACTATCCTTTAGGATATAAAGGTATCTAATACTGTCTAGGGAAAGGTAAATCGATTTCAATTTTAGTCGAAAATCGATTTTCAGGAGGAAAAAATAAAGAACTAAAAAATATCAAAATTGAATAAACTGACGACAGATGACCCACAGTTCTACGAAGAAGTTTAGTTTAATTTAAAGACATGTAGGCACTAGAAGTTTTCTACGAACCGGTCTCCCGTCCAATAAGAACTTTTTCTATTTACCAAAATTAATTGAATATAATAATACATAATAAATAAATATTCCAATAAATTTGTAATACAACTACACTTACGAATGTTATGTGTGGGCTTTGTGACTACCGAATCCGGTATTTGCAATGTATGGCAAAAGTTTTAACGCAACATTGTTTGAACTCCGGATGTCAGTTTTGGTGCTGATATCCGTAGGTTGTCGCAGACTGCGATTGTATAAATGTTTATTCGGTACTTCATCAATGGCTTTTATTGTCCAACCGATTTTCATGGAAAAAAAAAACTCATAATGATTTCTTGTACCATAGAAGCATATATTTTAACCATTTTAAGTGACCATTTTAAAATGGTTTGTAACCAATACTCCTTTATATAGCACTCACAGTGCTATATAAGTGCGTGGACCCTGCATGGAAGTACTTTTCCAAAAAGAAGTACTGGCTGTGAGCCACTGCATGTTGTTGAAAAAATAAATTTCGTTTTCTAAAAAAAAGTAGTCAAAGCATCATCAAAACAACAAAACATCTCGAAATCTGGAAAAATAGAACATAAAAATCATTGATTTCGGAACAATTTGTATTACAAAAAATATAAAAGACTTATAGTCGACACAATACCTATTTTATTATTCATTTTATTCTTTAAATTTGTTTAAATTTAATTTTTATAAAAAGAAATTCATTTAAATTATGTTGTTTTTCAAGATTTTGACATTTGTATTTACTATTTTCTGATTCTGCTGTGTCACAGCATCGACGACGTTGTACTTGCCTTCATACACGATTTACATGTAAATCAAATGGTATGATGAGTTGCACAAACCTGGCTAATTAATGTTGTCATACACGACTCATAAGCTCCCGTGTTAACTTGTATGATGATATGATGATCATACATAAGTGCAGCGCAGCTTCATCCATCAAAAAATTCAGCAAATATCATTGCCATGTGGGGAGCAAATTTGCCGCCGAAATTCATGAGTCGACAGCAATGCTAAAAATGTCGCCGACATTATAAGGAAATTTATGAAAAAAAAATTTTAAAATTAATATTAAAATTTAAAATTTCAAGAATATCATGAATTTACTAAAGGTTTTATATTAAATTCATTAAGCTTGACCGAAATCAGCGGCTGTAATTGAGTCGTGTTTTAGCCGAAATTTTATCGGCGGCGGCGGCTCTTAAAAAACCTCCGGCGGCTCGACTCAGCCGGCTTACAGCCGATCGGCGCAGTTCTCTGGTGGGTATAACACATTTTATTGAAAAGGTTGTTTGTTTTGCTAAATTTCAAAATAAAAAAAATAAAATTTTTAGTGCGGACAAAAACCTTTGTAGAAAATACTCAGTTGAATTTATTGTGAATGATGATATTAAAAAAATAACTAAAAACACAATTATTAATTTTGTATAGGAAATTGTCGTTAAAAATTTCCTTTTATAGAATATTTTCAATAAAATTTCATTTTTATGGAAAATTTGAGATAAATTTTCTTTTTATAGGAAATTTTCAATAAAATTTCATTTTTATGGAAAATTTGAGATAAATTTTCTTTTTATGGGAAATTTTCGATAAATTTTCTTTTTATAGGAAATTTTCGATAAATTTTCTTTTTATAGGAATTTTTAATAAATTTTCTTTTTATAGGAAATTTTCGATAAATTTTTCTTTTTATTTCCGAGCAATTTTCTTAGTAGTATGTGAAATAATTTATAAATTTTATGTTATTTTTTCTTTTTTTGTAGAGAATTTTTAATTTATACCATAAAAATTTACAATTCTTACAATAAAATTAAAATAAAAGAACTTAATGATAACATTTTGTAAAACAAAACGCCCTAAAATTGTGTAAATCAAATTCAAATCAAATAAATTTCTCTTCTCTTTAATTTTTATTACTAAAATATAAAAAAATAACGGATTATTTGCGGCCTGTTGTTACAAACACCTCAATTTAGCATCTAATTAATGTAAATGTTATGCACTTTATTTTTGCTATTTTTAACAAAATTTTAATTATTTTCTTATCACAAACTGGTGAAAGTAGAACAATTTTGTGAAATAACAAAAAAAAAAAAAAAAAAAAAACCGTTTAACAAATATCGATAATCAAATTAAATATTGTTTTTATTCCCCCAATTTGTTTTTCATTTTTCGAAATTTTGTTTATTTCCTAAATTTTTGTTAAAACTAGTAGTATCGACCTCAAGATCTATTTTATATATCATAAATAAAAAACACGTATCTATATTTAAAAAAAAAAATGATCAAATAAAAAAGGAAAACAAATGTGGTTTTAATTAAGTAATTAACATAAAATTGCAATTTTAATTTATTTTTTTACACAAACACAAATAAAACTTAAAATCATAAACATTCATTATCTATGGTTTGCGAAGCGATACAAATCTCTGATAGCAGATCGAATCAAATTTAATGCTTGCTGATTAACAATTTTTGTTTTATCACTTTAATCCAACAACTACTGTTTTGTTAAAGTCACATTTGATTAAAAAAATATTTTAATATTTTTTGCTTTTGTTATTTTTATTTTATTTTTGTTTCTTTGACAATCGTAGAAAAATAATATCCATAAAAACAAGTCGTAAAATGTTCGAAAACAAGTAATAATAATTTAATTTAAAATTAATTTATGTAGATGATGGCCACTAAAGGAATTTCGATTATCAAATTATCAAAAAAAAAAAAAAGTTATAAATAATTAGTTTAAAGATTATAATAAAAATTTTTAATGGCTAAATTCTAAAGTATCTCTTTGTATAATTTTTTTTTATGGATTTTTATAAAATGTAACAGAAATCATTAAAATATTTAATAGAAAAACTATTTTTTTTTTCATAAAAAACTGTATTTTTATGTGTTTTAATCGATTTCAACATAACCAGACATTTTTCGAAGATCATTTATTTATACACAACGGTTATTGTCTTTGCTAACATTAGCAAGTTCTCAGTATCCCTGCCAAAAAGCATTGCTTTACATAGGGTCTACACGAAAGTTTTTTTTAGGGATGTCAATTTCATAGCACAATTGTGCTGGCTGAGTTCATACGTATTCTTACGCTCTTTATTTAATCGTTGCTGAGAGTCTAAAGAGTACAAAATGCACTGGAAAAAAATATGGAATTGTAGGGATGTTAATAATATTTTTCTGGCAATATTAATAGATTCAAGTGTAAAGAAAGCGAGAGTGCATAAAAACAATAAGTATTATATAATAAGAAAGCTCCATGTATAACTAATGTATTTCGTTAAACTAAACCCATTTTTTTTAGTGCATTTTCTCCACTCTCACAAACACAACTATATTTTTAGTCATTGACATCCCTAGTTTTTTGTATCATAATATGTAGCAGAGAGTGTCAAATTCGCTCTCTGAGAGTATTATCCCACGTGTAGATCAAAATATTAGTATTATAAGAAATATTATAAGACTGTTGTGATAAAATTTCTCTACATAACTATCTTATAAAAGTACACATAAACGAAAGTTTGTTAATGTGTGTGCATGTATTTTTAAAAGTACTTAAAATATAGTTGGGAATTATGAGTACTTTTGACTACTCAATACTTTTCTTTTGGGTACTCGATACTACTCAATACATTAAAGGTTTTTGAATTTGATCAACCTCTGCCAAAAAAAATAAAGGTTAAGGAGAATTAATTATGACATTTATATGGCATTATATTTATTTTTGTAAATAACGGCTTTGCAAATTTTGCATTTTACCGTTTCTCCATTTTTAATATTTTTAAAATAAAGTTAAATTTTGCTTCGCTCCTTGGACATTAGTGTCCAGAGAAACTTAATTTTTGAAATTCTGATGAAAGAAGGTCTCTAAAATGATGCGTATTTATGAGCTGAGTACAGAAAAAATTTAAAAAATTGGTCCTCAGTTCCCTATCAGCCATTCAAAAATTTCGGGCCACATACATTTTGGCCAACGAATTGTTTGAGGGGTCTTCCTACAAAATTGTTGGTCTACTATAAATATTTTTATATCTTATTTATAAAATCACGTTATAACCAATACATTTGATACTTTTCTATTAAATTTGCATTATTTGGTGTAATAAAGCACAAAACAGTTGTAAAGTAGCTCTGGGTTGGGGAACAACTCTCACGTTACCGTAATTATTTCTTAAGTACAGTCGGGTGTTTGTTGTTGGGCCTTCGAAAATTTTGCGGCTCATCTCGCATTGGTGTAGACAATTAAACTTGGGAAGCTTAATTCGGATACTCTAGCTTTCTACACGAAGGTGTAGATCGAGTGGAAGTTTTACGGAGGAGGCTCCTTTGGAATGAACACCCTGGCAGTTTGTTTGCTAGTAGCTACGCCATTTATATTTATTATAGCTCAAAAAAAAAAAAAAAAAAAAAAAAAAGCACAAAAAACAATTGAATTATACTTCAAGATACAACTCTGAAGGTATCGAGTAGTTATGATTTGGTATTGAGTACTCAAAAAAGCAGCCGGTATCGAGTACTGAGTACCCAAATACTCGATACTTCACCAGCTCTACTTAAAAGCAATGTTTTTTTTCTAAAATTGTTTTATTTTAATGGTTATTATACATTTTAAAACAGTATTTTTATTAAAATTGTGCTAAAAAAGTTCTAACTTCTTAAATAAAAAGTACATGTTTACTCTGTGACTGAGTGAAAATAATGAAATCTTATAAGATTTATTAGAATACGTTTACCCCTTGTTTTAGATTCAACATAATATGAACAAAAAAATATAAACAAAATGGTTACTCTCTTCTGCCGGCGTTATCTCATACACAGAAAAAAGTAAAAATGGACTTCAATTACGAAATTGCTAGTATTAATTAATTTTTAATTGATTTTGCTCCAATTATCCAAATGATAATATTAATAACTAAATAATTTATTTTATTATTACTGCTTTTTCTTAAATAGATATAATGAACTGAAAATTATTGGAAATTGATTTAAATTTATTTTACTTCAATATTTTTATAGACAAATTTTGTATTTTTCTTTATATTATATTAAGAGATGTCAATTTACTTAAAAAAGAATTGTAAACCAATTAGAAAATTAATTATACTAATAAATAATATATGTATATTATATCAACGTGAAGACAGTATGTTACTTCGAGTCTATACAAGAGATATTTGTATCAAGCAAACATCAAAATTTTGTTTGAATTGCAAATAATTTTTATACCCTTCACCACAGGTGTAAAGGGTATATATAAGTTTGTCATTCCGTTTGTAATTTCTACAATATTCGTCTAAGACCCCAAAAAGTATATATATTCTGGATCCTTATTGATAGGGGAGTCGATATAAAGATGTCCGTCTGTCTGTTGAAATCAGTTTTTAGAAAGCCCCAGTTATCGGATATATATGTTTTATATATCAAATTATTAGAAATCCTTAGAAAATCGCTAATAAAAATGAGCAAAATCGGTTGATAAATAACTGAGACATCGGCAAAAAACCGAAGATACTCCCGAAAAATCGTGTTTGCTGTCGGCTTTTCTCGGCTCCTATAAAATATAGCGATTTCGTTTTTGCACGAAAAATTCAAAACCTTTCTAAGTTTTTTTTTTTTGTGAAAAAAATCGGTCCACTATATTCCAGATATCGGTCAAAACGCGTTTTATTGACTTTTTGAAAAATATATAACTATTCAATTGTTGTTGTTTATATTTTTAAATCAATGCTTGCTATGACTTTCTTTTTCGTATTCAAATGTTCGTAGTTAAAAAAAATTAGGCGTTAAGGCGAAAATTTTATTATTTGTGGGTAAGATGGTAATATGGTATTAAGTAACATGGTGAAGGGTATCAAAGATTCGGCACGGCCGAATCTTTTTTCAATTTCATTTTATCTCTGTAAAACCCAAATTACAATAGCGCGTAGTCAGCAACAGTATCAATAAAAATTATCAGCTGATCACTGTCAGCACAACATGTTGCTGCCGTTATAATTATAATTCAGCGTAGGCAGCCACAATTTACAACTACCATCTAGCTTTGTTCTACTTGTGTATTTTAGCCTCTCATTTATTTGCTCACTCTCTTTGTCTCGCTCTCAGAATGAATGAAGCGCAGTGAATTTAGAAACAGGGCTAAATGAAACAGCACTGCAAACTGCTGCTGACTAAATGTAATCAACACCATAACAAACAGTGCATTCTAAATAATCAGCTGATTATGGCAGCACACACTGCTGCTGACTACGCGCTATTGTAATTTGGGCTTAATTGTGCTTTACTCGTCGTCTTCACTTAACATAAAATATTTAACATTAACACTAACATCATGTCAATGATAAATGTTGATCGTTCAAATTGATGTAAATGTTAATTTTTTCGATGTTTAAATATGGTTCTTTTAATATTTGCTTTAGCAACCGTGTTTAAACATCAAAAAAATTAACATTAACATCAAGTTGAACGATCTACATGTATTATTAACATGATGTTAGTGTTAATGTTAAACATTTTATGTTAGGTTTAAGCGATTTCTAACTTTTTTTAGCGGTTATTCTCAAACAAGTTATTAAATGGTGGAGGAAAGATTTTAATAAAAATAAAATTCTCGTATATTATTTAGATGTGGCTCCATTACACCGAGTCGCAGAGGAGGTACGTAATAATTTTTATTACATTGATTCGTTGATCTCATATAGAAAGAAATTTGAAAGCTCCTACAAAATACCTTTATAAGCATAAATTTTGTGAGTATTTTATTTAAACTTAAGCTATGTTCACATTTGTCAAATATTTGTACAAATTTACGTGACAACTAATTCTGCAGAAAATTTTGTGCCGCTGTTTGATCTTGCAAATGTTTTATAAGAGAAAACATAAGTCAAACATAAGTAGAAAATATTTTTCCATTAAAATGGAGAAATTAGAAAATATTTTATGTAGTGGTTACGTCATTTTGGTCAAATATTTGACTAGTCTGAACATACCTTTAGTTTGTTTCGTTGTTTGTTACTTTTATTAACAAGTGAGTATATTTTGAAATTTATATACATTTACGGACAAGTATATTTATTTGAAATTTTTTGAGTAGTAATGTTGTAGAATTTTTATGACTTTTTTTTTAAATCTCGATAACATATCGGGATAAAAAAAATAAGAATCGTCGATGATCTTTAATTATGAGAACTATTCGTATCAGAAAGGATCTATAGATTTGTTACTTTAAAAATATGGGTAAAATCAAAGGTCCCAACAAAAGATAAGTATCGAAATCTATTATTATAGTAAATAATTTTAAATAATTTTCAATTAAAAGGCAGAATTTAAGATCACTTAAAAAAGATTAAGTGCAAAAAGAGTTCTTCGGAAACGGAAAATCACCAAAAAAATGTACCAAGTTTGGAAGTTTTAATGCTTTAAATTTCCATAAATTTCTTTTGGGAACATAAGAAAACAATTCGAGAAAACATTAGTTCTTTGGAAGATTATTCTACAGTTCCCTGTTGCTGAGAAATCGACCTCACAATTTGAAATGGTAGTAACCCTCTCCGATATGTTACCAATACCTTAATTGTACAGGGGTATTACATGTTTCCAAATATGTATTTTTTGGACCACTACGAAAGTTCTTCTACCAAATTTAACTTTTATATTCTTCTATAAAATAAATACTCCTTTTTTTTAGATGATAATATAAAATTTTTATACTTTTGTTTACATGAGGTTACTCTGAGGCCTTTTCTGGTCTGTATTATAAGACTGGGGCTTCCAGTATGGTATTTGGAATAAATTGCAAAAATATATTAGCTTTTTATTTAGGTTAATATTCATACCCGAGCATAGGATCTGGAATACGATTCTAAGGAAAATATATGATTTTTTTGATTATCTCAATTCTTCTAGACGTGAAAAATTTTCAAAGTCAGCACTCTGAGATTAGTATGAAAAATTGCTAATACGCTTTTTGGGCAATTAAAAAAAAGTCGTTTAAATAATTGATTTTTTTCATAGATCAATTTGAAATAAAAGATTTATTACCAAAATATTTGCGTTTGCCTCCACTGTGTGCTGTAACTATTATATATTGTGTTTATCATTATTATATCTTTAATTGAATGTATTTAAATAAAGTATTGAATATGTTTAACCTCCAGCAAGGGAAAATAATTTGTATTTTAAATTTAACTTAAAGTTCCTGGATCCGTAAGTAGATCTTTGGATTAACTTCATATATTTCTCCTATATAATAACTGCCATTACAGGATAATCTTTGTTGATTAATGTTATATTTTATTTTTGTTATTAGGTTAAGTTAGGTTCAGTGGGCAGCTATCTGAACAGTACAATACAGCTCACAATGATCAAGTTTTGGTCCCGTTGTGATACCCTAAGGGATCATGTGATATTATCTCACATGTCCGAAACTACGTTCGAGTCGAACCTACCTGACGCATATATGAAAGAATTGATCATACATGCACAAGCGGACTACCAAATTTAGCAGTCCTTATTTCAGTGAGAGTTGGACAGTGGCATAGAAAATGCTCCACTGTCTCGTCCTCATCATAGCAACTCCTACAGAAGTCGTTAAAAGGGAGCCCTAATCTCCTAGCATGCGCACCAGTAATCCAGTGCCCTGTGACAACGTATATTAGAATACGTAACCGATGCACAGTGTCACATTTATCCAAATTAGAACGACAAAAATAGGAAAATAAAAGCTTATTAATTGAAGTAATTCTTTTCGCATTTATTAGTAAACATGTCATAAATTATGAAAAAATACTTAAAGTATTGGAAAGTGTCAATAGCGCGAATTATGGATTTTCAAAGTTGCAACTTTTAAAAACATTTTCATTTTATATATAACTTTTGTAACTTTAACTTCGTATATCCAAATACGGCAGATATTTGGGGGATTCACAAAGTGTGCTATCATGTCGTATTGTCATAATGTCATAAAATTTTACAAAGGAAAAGCAATAACAACCCAATAAGCAAAAACCTTTGAAATTTCATATTTATTCATTTGAAAGCAAGTTTAAATTTCAAACATTAGCTGTGAGAATAGGCTTTAAATTCATATTATTTCAAATACAAAACTATGCCTTTCTCCAACAAAAGGGTTCTAATATAACAAATGTATTTGTCAAACGCTTTCATAACTTAAAACTGAGCTGGAAGTATCTTTAACAAACAAATGTTTCTCAAATATTTTCATAACGTTTTTTACAAATTTTAAAATACGCTTGAGTTAAACATGAAGCAAAGTTTTTTCTAAACTATTTTTAAAACTGAAATTTTATAGTAATAAATTATATAATGATATATTTTTTATAATAGCTGAAAAGGAAATTTTGCATTCATCATTTTGAGCATATTCTTCATCATATTTCATGGACCTTAATAGCTAATTTTGTCCATTTTATTGCGGCACAAATGCGTACAAATATTTTCTTTCTACAATGTATGTAAAATATTTTATTTTTTGAACAAACATGTCTAAGTTTAAAACTTTTTTATGAAAAAAAAAAAAAAAACAAAGCTTTTTTAAATATGAAAAACATTTGAATATTTTCTCATAAACAATAGAAAAAATACAAAATAAATAAAGTATAAAAAAACTTATCTTTACACTTTACAATTATTTGAAAATTTTATAAAAACCTAACATTATAATTTAACTGGAAATTTTTGAAAATGTCTTGTTTATTTCATAACCCATATTTTTTAAATTTGAATTTAATTTGATATTTATGCTATTTATTAAAGGAAATTTTCCAACAAATTTATAAGGTTTGAATCGATGTTTATTGGGAATATTTTTAATACATTGAAATATTTTACGACATATGACAATACGACATGATAGCACACTTTGTGAATCCCCCAATTGATACGATTTTTTTTGGTATGTAATAATAAATATATCCAAATTATTTCATTATAATTTGCTACGTTAAAAAGACAGTACTGAAAATATTGTTTTTACTTAAAAGAAATCATAATATTAAAAAATTTATTTTTTGGGAAATTATATTTATAATGGACTGGAACTAAAAAGTTCCAACGAGTTCCAATTCAAAAATACGATTGTTATACAAAATGATATCAACAAAATTATATTTGAGAATTTTGGCTGCGACTTTTTGCGATCTTTTATTAAGAATTTTTTAAGAATTATTTAAACATTTTAAGGTAAAAGCTGAAAATTTGTTATTCAAGTGTTTCACTATGATTGGTGTGATTAGATCTTGCCACGCCTACTTTTAAAATATCCTTTATTTTAATAAAATTTTATTTTAAAAATATGTCTGAAATTCATACGGGTGGTCATTCTACCCTCCCATTTTTAGTGGGTATGTTTAGGGCCTTATCTACTAACAGAATATACAACTTCAGAGCAATATCTACAAAACTGGATTTTTATCGTTCTAAAAATGCCAAATGTGACACTGTGCGATGTCTTGGTAGTCCTAAGATGAAGTTTGACCGAAGTCTATCATAATGGGGACATATTTGCGTCGAGGTTGAACATGTGGACAGATTCGTCCATCTATCCTGTGTAATCCTCGATAAGTTCCGCAGTATTGCCGATCTGCAGGAGGAAAGCGGTACTCCGACCAATTGATCCGCATCTTCATGTCGAAGAAGAGAACCAGTTCTGGCCAGTTCGTCTGCAGTGAGATTTCCCGGGGTATTTAAATGACCCCTAACCCAGACTAGCTCTAGGTTTGAATGTCTCGTCATCTCGTTTAGAGATATCCGGCATTCATGTATCAGCCTGGATGTCGAAAAGAGATCGGAGAGCGATTTAATGGCAGCTTGACTGTCCGTACAGATTTGGATATCCACACCGAATACCCTATAGAACATCAACCATTTTACCGCTCTTTTTATGGCCGAGATCTCTACTTGAAGAATACTGCAGTGATCCGGCAGTTTGAAGGAAATGCTTTTCCTATATGCGGGAATGAAGACCCCGCCAACCCCATCAACAGATTTATACCCATCAGTGTAAACCTCCACTAAGCCGGCTCTTAGTACCGGAGCAGTCGAAATTGCCACTGAGAAGTCCCTGTCAAGAAAAGGTATAGGGTATATCCGATTACCTATAATTTTGGAAAACAAGCATTCTGTATTATCTATATTATTGCCTTTAGGTCCTTTAAGTATTATAAGACCATATATTCTTTCCATTTAAATCTATTTGATGATAGCGATTTCAGTTCACGCAAAGAAAAAATATGGTTCGGGTGACCATAAACTAAGAGCAACATACTATTATTGTAATATATGAGCCCAGGTTACAATAAGTATGTTTGTACGTAATCATTTTTCTGATTTCATTTAATCATTTTCTCATCATTAAATGATTCGGTTTAATCATATTTATAACTTTTTTTTTTTTTTTAATATTTCTTTCGATTTCACAATTTTTTATCATTTAATAATCCCATTTTATCATATATATAAATCAATTTTATCATTTAATATTCCCATTTTACCATATATATAAAGGAATTTAATCATTTAATATTCCCATTTTGCCATATATATAAACGAATTTAATCATTTAATAATCTCATTTTATCCAATTTTATCATATATATATAATCCCATTTTATCATATATATAATCCCATTTTATTATATATATATATAATCCCCGAGTTTGCAATACTGAATATATTTAAAATAAAGCACATTTATCTGAAATTTTTATTTATATATTTATTTATTGAGAATATTGAAAAAAAAAAAAAAAATGTTCAGGTATAAAAATTAATTATTTTTTAATTATTAAATTATAAGTTATTAGTAGTCTTTTATATAATATTTATACTCTACATATTAATTTTTAACATATATTTATATTTATTGTTTAAATATTATTTACATATTATATTTTATAATATTTACATAAGAATTTAATTCAACAGTTTTATGTTTTCTTTGGTAATGCAATGTAGCCAATAAAATTTAATTCTAATGATTTAATAGATATTGAAAAATAAAAATCCTCAAAATCTACCTGAAAGGCTTGAAAATGTGAGTAAAATCCATGGTTTAAAAGCCTTTGACCGCAAAGATAGTAAGATTCATTAGAGCAATATTTATACGACCAAATAATGGAACGTCATCTTCATACATTCCAATATGGATAACCATTCCTGCATATCTCAAAACAAGACATATTCTTATTTATTTTTTTATTTTGTCATTTTTTAAACTTAGAACACGTTTGCCTTCTAACAAACTACTGAACTTATACAGAAAAATGTGTATTCAATAGTTATGCAGAAAATAAATATGATTAACGATAAAAATACAATAGTTGTGTAAAAACAAATTATAGTCAAAAACAAATATTTTATATTTAAAGACAACATAAACATATTCAAATACAAACATTCAACAGTTGTGCATAAAAATACAATAGTTGTGTGAAATCAAATTATAGTCCAAAGCAAATATTTTATATTTGAGAAAAACATAAACATTTTCAAATACATACATTCAACAGTTGTGCAAAACAAAATATGATTTAAAATCAAATAAAAATATTTGATAAATGGTTGTTGAATTAACTAAATTTGTAAAATTAACTTAATGATTGTAGAATTAACTAAATAATTGTAGAATTGACTAAATGATTGTATTTATTCATAAATATGATTTCATATAAACATATTTAAATACATATTATAATTCAGTGAACCATATTAAAATTTTGATTGTGGGTAATCATTATATGATTAAACAGAATCATAAACGTTGCTATCATGAACACAGTATATTTAAATCAACGAGAAAACGGCTATATAATCATTGAATAGTTGTGGTGATCATGCTGTAATCATGTTTTTTCTCTGCGAGCTGGTTCCAACTTTGCTTGTGATACAGCTTTTTTCAATCTTTGGTCGACTTATATGAGCTAGTCGACTTTGTCTCCTAATCCCTTGTAGATTATATTCTATTGCTGTTTTGGTGATATTTCCATGAGCCTTTCTCAGCTTGTATCCAATCCATCTCCAATTTCTTTATCAAATCTTCGCTTTGAATGGTGAAATTAAAATACTCGAACATGGATAAAATTGTAAAGATTTCGTTTAAATACAAACACACTGAAGAATTATTGTCAGTGACCCGATAAATATCGAAGCATTGCCGAGAGCACATAACCTTGTATAACACAGGCTTTGATATTTATCGCGTCACTGAAAATAATGCTTTATTATATTTGAATGTATGCCAGCTATTGTGTTTTTTACAAATTGAACCGTGATGTTATCTATAGTTTTATTAATCTTAGAATCTGATCCTATTGTTTGACTTGTCATTAATAAGATTATTTTAGATCGATGCTTTTCCGTCATTAGGAATTCATTGAATTTTTCATTCAGTTTCTATGATTTTAGGATATTTAAAGCGGATTCTAGTGGTAGATGAAGCTTCTACGTATTGCCAGGGGTTAGGTTAGGTTATAAGGGTCGCCGGCCATAGCGAGTGCACTCGGAGGCCATTAGGCCCATTATGATGCTCTATTTGAGAAGAAATCTCCTCTCCCTTTCCATAAAACAAAAAAATAACTTTCCGTTGGTCTATCCAGAAACCAACCCGTACTCCTAACAAATCTAATCAGGTTTGAAAGTGGCATGTCATTGAGACAATCCAGATCATGGAAGAGTTGTCTACCGAGGTGTCTCAGTCTTCGCCCTTTCAGTGCTGGACATTCACATAACAAGTGCTGTACGGATTTCTCTTCTTCCTCATCTAAACAACTTCTACAAAAGCTATTCCCTGGGTAACTCATATGTTCCGACATGCGCCCGATCATACAGTGCTCTGTGATTATACCTACTAGCAACCTTATCGATGATCTATCAATAGAAAGTAATGCTCTAGTTCTACTCCGAGACCGGAGTGGCCAGAGAGTTCTTGATAGTCTACAAGTGGTGATTGAGGACCACCTGCTTTCCGTCTCATTTACCACCCATTCATCAAGAGTATTGGATACAGTAACGAAGGGGGTGAGAATGCCCTCGCAAGCGAGTGCCTCGTCCAAAGACGATGCATTTACTACGCATTCATCCGCCATTTCGTTACCTCGTATACCTGTATGGCCCGGAACCCATATCAGCTCCACCCGAAAGTGTCTTAGCTGAGTTAAGGAGCGTATACAGTCGTCAATACATCTTGATCTTACAATGGAGGAATTCAGAGCCTTGATTGCTGCAAGGCTGTCCACATATATATGAATATTCGAAGCGCAGAAATTAAATTCCTGAATTCGCTTCGCTGCCACGTTAATGGCATAAACTTCGGCCTGAAAGATTGTGCACGAATTGGGTAATCTGAGAGACATCGAAATGTCTAAGTCATCAGAGAATATACCCGAGCCAGTGCCAGTATCTGTCTTAGAACCATCAGTGAATACTGAGATTGCAAATTACTTAAAAACGGAATTTGATGCCCAATCTCCCCTAAATGGTATTCTGATATCGAATGTTCTATAAAAATTCATTCTCGGTATTAAACAGTCAGTCCCCTGTATACGAGCTGATCTGAATATTACATTCAATAAAAAATGCCTGAGTTCGCCCGACTCTTTGAGCCGTAGAGCGGACTTGGCGGAGATATTTCTAATAAAAATATCAAGGGGAGGGATGTCAAGCATAGTCTCCAGACTGGCTTGGGGAGTGGAACCCACTGAACCAGTAATTGAGAGACAAGCCAGTCTCTGCAATTTATTCAGAGTAGAGATATGTGTCTTCGTGCCTGCAGCCTTCCACCATACAAGAGCACCGTAGGTAAGAATGGGTCTAATAACCGCAGTATACATCCAATGGACGATATACGGTTTTAGACCCCTTCTGCATGCGACTCTCAGCATTTCGTTTCCACGAGAGCTTAGAGTCCAGAATCACGCCAAGGTATTTGGCTTCTTTCGAAAGTTCCAGGGTGACGCTATCAAGACGTGGTTTCTTGAAAGCCGGAACCTTATATTTCCTAGTGAAAAGCACTATTTCGGTTTTTGTGGGATTTACTCCTCGACCGTTATCCCTAGCCAATGACAATAGAACACTTAGAGATGATTCCATGAGTTCATTAATCGTGGAGAGCAATTTTCTCCTGATGAGGAGCACAACATCGTCAGCATATGCTACTGCCTTGGAGCCTCTATTCGTAAGCTCAAAAAGGACTTTATTCACAACAAGGTTCCACAAGAGTGGGGATAGTACCCCTCCCTGTGGAGTGCCTCTTGTCACGACCTTCCTTGAGGTGCTCAGACCTTAACTGGAATTGATGGCCCTGCTTTTCAGCATGTTCCCAGTCCAGTTCCTTATTCGCCGATCGACTCCCAGGTCATCCAGTGCCATAAGAATCGACGATATGTTCACATTATTGAAGGCGCCCTCTATATCCAGAAAGGAAGCCATCACATACTCTTTCCTGTCGAGCGTTTCCTCTATCGTGCCGACCACGTCATGCAGTGCCGTTTCGACTGACCTACCCTTTAGGTAGGCATGCTGTGCCCTGCAAAAATTTGCCGGCGAGAAAATGCCCCTGACATGGACATCAACTAGTCTTTCCAGAGTTTTCAACAAAAACGATGACAGACTAATCGGCCTATAATCCTTCGCGGTACTATGCTTTATTTTTTCCGCTTTGGGGATAAATACCACTGTAACCTCTCTCCATTCCCTAGGAATATATTCCAATTCAAGACTACCCCTAAATATTCGAATCAGACATGGCATAATGACTGATATAGACTGATATAGCAAGGGGTTTGTAGAAATACAACCGGTTGGTTACATCTCCCTGCCAAGTAAACTAAAAATCGTGGATATCTGTTTCATATCTTGACTTAAAAAGCAGAACAAAAGAAAAAGTAAAAAATAAATTGCTGGAGTATGGAAGAAAAGGTGTTGGATTAACCTGTTGTTTTATATATTTCTAAGATTGTTATCTTTAAATTTGATACTCTTAGCTATGGACATAACATTTTATTACATGTTTCTTTTTTTAAGATTTCCAAGAAAAATACAAAATTAATATAACGGAATTTATAAAAAAAAATCAGGCAAAAACAAAACCACTAACCACTGTTTATTATTAAATTTACTAATAAAATTAACATTCCTTTAAAAATATGATTGTATATGTTTTTTTTTTTTTTTTTTTTACATGAATATTTATGGATAGATATTTTCGAATATAGTAGCTGTTTTCGTTGTTTGTTGACCATCTAATTTAGTCAATCCTATTGTTTTAACCGAAAAAAAAAACAGCAGAAGAATCTATTTAAACAAAGCCATGCGCGTTAAACTAATAATCATAAAACACACATTAGTTATTTAAATATATGCACCCTACACGGGGCAAAGCCGTTAAAAGATTAAAAACAAAGAAAAAAAAAAAACATAAATGAATTAAGAGCAAATACCAGTTTCTAGTTAGTAGCCAAAAACAAAATACTAAGTTTTTGTAATAAAATTAACTATGTAATAAAGTTAACTATGTGAATTAAATAATACAAAATATTTTAGAAAATTATACAAATCTATAAAAATAAAAAAATTATAGTTGCTAATTTTAAACTTTGAACCGAAGATAAATATAGTAAACAGTACTAAACTTAATTTAGTTAAAATTTTAATATTGTAGCGCCTTTATTCTTCAGTTATTATTAAAATATTATTTACATATGTATGTATATTATTTTATTGTTAGTTTTTTTTTAATTTGTTTTTAGTTTTCTTTATTTTTCAAAATTTATGGCATTTTTATTAAATTCAATCTGATAAGAAATTACTTTAATATTCGAAAAAAAAAAAAAAAATATATGTATGTATGTATAAATATTTAAGATGAGTTTGTTATCAAATTTTAATAGTTATTTATGGACAGATTTAATTTATTGAATTGCAAACGATTGAATAACGTTTATTTGCGTATTTTTTAGTTTTTATTAAAGGAAATTTACTAAGTTTTTAAAAATTTCGCATTTAATTTTCTAACTTTATAGCAGTGATTCTAAATATAGTATAATGTTTTGTTATATTTAGAAAACCTTTTATAAAATAATAAAAATTAAATAAAAAGTTAAGTTATGTAAAATTTTTGATATTTTGAAATTAAAAAAAAGGAACTTTAGAAACCAATTTTTAAAGTTCATCGAACCGAATATTGTTAGCATTAAATTTATTTTTTATAAAAAGTTTCAAATCTTTATTATAAACAGGAAATATGACAATAATACACTTGCTGGATAGAATTTGTTATAAGAATTCTGGTATATAATGATCATTATCAACAGATGTTGCTTTAAAGGCCCAATCACATAGAATACTTTCGCTTCAACTGCCATATTATATAAAATTATAATAATAAAATAATGCAACTATTGGGTTAATATGATTCTACTATTCATATATGCTTATATAAATAAAACAAATTTTGCAGTGGCTCTGTCAACGCTCGTTGCACAGTGTTCGATTTTCAAATTTAGCTGGCCAAAACCCCAAAAATGAACTTAAAAGGAGGAAAAAAATTATATTCGGGTATTAAAATAGACTATTCAGATAAGACATTTCCGTACTCATTTTAGCTGAAATCGATCAATGAATGCTTCTAACGATAACATGAATGATGGGTAAAATATACAAAAGAAAAATATTTTTTTTTGCTCGAAAATTATTCAAAATTTGAACATGAATAAAAAATTTTCTATGGCATATTTTTAAAAACTTCTTTTTGTATATGAAAATATAATTCCTTTAAAATATAAAACAGTTATTTTGTATATATTTAAAATAAGATAGTTTTAGATATTGAAAGATATAATAGGGAAGCTCTTAAAAAAAATTGCAAGTCAAAAACAAAAATGCATAGACGAATACTTTTTTCTGTTATCAGCTGGGGTCCAACTTTTGATTGTTTTTAGAACTAGGGATACTCCTTTAATAGAAACTAAAAAAATTTTTTGCCCGAAACTGCCCCTGCCGAACAAAGTATTCAAAACAAAAATACACCATCCTTCTAAGTGGAACAAAAAATTTAATACCATTTTATTTGTAAGTTGCTTTTAAAGAATGTATGTTTTAAATTAATACCTTTGTTTAAGTTGTGAGCTTAAAAGATCGTGGGTGAATAATTTCATCTAGCAATTAACCGTTATATAGTGGAACTTTTCTTTGTTAGAAAAGGAACTTATTTTTGTTTAAGATGTCACAAAAGTAATTCTTTATTTATAGAACGATTTACAAGAATTAAAAATTAAAAAAAAAAAAAAAATAGTCGGAGCCAGGAGTTGAACCCACAACCATCCGGATGCTAGCCAAATATGTTATGTATGTGGAGCTAAGCCTTCCGAAATGAATAACTCTTCAGCCCTGTTACAAAAAACCTTAGACCCTGGAGTTTTGGAATTTGGCTTGTCGTCTCTACATTCCTGGATACCATTCATGGAATGTTTACTACATATAGCTTACAGGATAGATATAAAAATGTGGCAAGTTAGAGGTGAAGATAACAAAGTAAAAGTTAAAAAAAAAAAAAAAAATATTCAAGATTTTGATAGACATGCCTAAACAGATATCGGGAAATACTAACGATGGCAATACAGCCAGGCGATTTTTTAGAAATGCGGAAATATCTGCGCAAATAACTGGGTTAAGTTTAGAACTTATTAAACGTTTTCATGTTATATTGGAATGCTTAGCATCTGGGTATACTATAAACGTGGAAGCACTCGAAAGTTATACATTTGAAACAAGAAATCTTTATTTGAAACTATATCCCTGGTATTACATGCCTGTCAGTGTTCACAAAGTTCTTTGGCACGGAAAAGCTATAATTAAACATAGCATCCTTCCTATTGGTCAATTATCTGAAGAAGCTCAAGAATTCAGGAATAAAGACAATAGACGTTATAGACTGCAGTTCACGCGGAAAACTTCACGGACCGAGACTAATGCAGATTTAATAAAAAGGCTATTAATATCATCAGATCCTTATATTTGCAGCTTCAGGAAAACTTCACCAGTTAAAAAACGAACTTTAACGCCAGATATATTGAAACTACTAAAAAACGCATGTTATAATATACAAGAGTCTGATAGTGAAAATGACAGTGATATTGGTGCAGATTCCATAACATTTTTTTGTTTTTTTTTTTTTACTAAACTTTTTTATACTTTCATTAAAAAATGATGATGAATTATGTAATATTTATTTTGTATTTTTAATTAAACTTATTTTCAAATGAAAAAGAATTATAAAAGGAGCTATTTTTAAATTTTGACTATTTTTCAAAATTGGGTAATTAATAGTGGGCGTGGCGGTAGGCGGATTTGTCTAATTTTTTGTTCTATAATTCTTCAATATGTAAGTAATCACTATGCCAAAAATCACATTTACATATAAGTAGTCCTTATAAATCTCTACAAAAAACATGTTTACATGTTTCGGTTTAAGACATATTTGGGTCGAAGCAAATTTTACCTCCTCAGGGGGTCAAATTTAGGGTACTTTTGACAGAAACATTTTTTAATAGTTTGCCTAATTATTGTTTCTCGTCCGAATATTCTTGCATGTTCTATTTATCTCTTTTAGTTTTTGAGCTATTTGCGTTTTTTGTCCAGTTTATTTTTCATAGCTAGTTAAAGAACTAAATTATTTATTAAATACAACAAAATTTAAGTTGATATCTTTACTGAGTCCAAAAATAAAAGATTTTGAATTTGAAAATTGCAAAAATTATGACTTTTTGTATTTTTTTTGCCGAAAAGGTATCTACACTAATTTTTTTCTAAAATAAAATTTTCTTTAACAACATATAATAATTTTATATTTTTCTGAAAGGTATTTTCACAGAGATGACTTAAGAATAAAAAAACAAGTACAATAAATCAAGTGGTCAAGGTACACACCCTGCCGAATTTGACCCATTTTAAATTAATGTTTTGACTTTAGTCTATATTTTCTAAAATGCCAAAGCACGAATCGACAAACGGAATGCAGTTTAGAAATCTATAATATGTTGTTAAAAGTTTTCAATAAAAATCTACGGAACTTCCGAAAAATATGGATTTTATAGTTGAAAATGTGAAAAAACGCATTTTTGGTATTTTCGGCGTTTTTTTTTTTTAAGTTGTGGGAATCATTTTACAAAAATCTTAAAGTGTTTTTTTCATATTTATAGTTTCTTAAAAAAAAAACTATTTTTTACAAAAATTTTACTTAAATTTCAAAAATCAGAAAAAGTATAAACTCGATTTTATTCATCTAAATTAAACATATTTTTCAGAAATAATACTAATATTTGGACCAAAATAATATTTAAATAAGTAGAGGTATTCGAATGAATTAATTAAAGAAGCTCCCATGTTTTCATTATAAATTTTAATTCAATATCAATTTCTAAAAAAAAAATTGTGCTGTTAAAACAAAATTTAGCACATACATAGTTACTAAGAATAAAAATAAATGTAAACATGTTAACAGTACTAAATTTTTTCACCAATAGTAAAAATGTTAAGCCTTTAAAGCTTGCACCAAATTTTTTAGTACGTACTCCTTTTTATATGTTATAGTTAATTTTCTATTCAAATATTTTAAAGACAAACTAGAAAAAAGAGATCAGCTATTATTAGACAATTAATTAACTAATTAATTGGCATTGCCAAATGTTAATAAAAAAAAAATCCCCACATAATTCTACACACAAATTACCTTGCTTCTGGTTATGCGCTTATTATTAGAAAACAAGAAATTTAATAAATTATTAGCTATTTAATTGAATTATCAATATTTTTTATTATTCACTTTTAATCAGTTTTAACAATAAATAAAAATTTAAAATATTTAATAATTTTTGTTAATAATACAATAGTATAACTTAAGCATCCTGGTTTTTGCAATAATTTGCACACACTTTTTCGATCTTTGAAAAACATGAAAAAAACTAAAAGTTTAATAACCTTTTAAACATAATATGTTTACGATTTTGTGGTTTTTAACGATGAACTTGTGTATATCAAATAAAATACTAAATACTATTAATATGAACTGGTATAAATTAGTTGAAAAATAAAAGAAAACATATTAATATTTTATTTCTATTAATGTTAAAAATAGATTTATATAAATAATATTTTATTGTATCATTTGATAATTTAGGAGAAATAAAAGCTGTAAATTTCTATTAATTTTAATGAAATTTCAAATTAATGTTTTCATATGCAAATTTTTTTGAGGTTTTGACATTTCATTAGACACTATACAGCTACCGCCATCGCCGCCGTCATTAATACAAATGCTAAATTAGCCCTTTCTTTTTATTGTGTGGATCATCTAAACCGATACCGATACAATTTAATGCCAACCATTATTATTGTCAGTGGTGGTGTGATGATGATTATGATCAAATAGTTAATGATCATTATTTGGATAAACAGAAAGTTTATGCATAAATACATATAAATGTAGTAAACGATCTTCCAGTGGCAATACGACTTGTTATAAGACAATGCCATAAATTCTCTAACATATGTATTATGTTCAGACGTACATACGTATGTATGTATTTGGTAGACTGTATAAATTTACCGACAAACGGTTGCTTGACTATTCACAAATAGCAAAGTAAATGAATTAAAGGGTTAATTAACGGGAGGTGCTATTTTGTAATTAAGTTGCGTTTCAAATGTGTCAAAGTGACAGCTATTATAATATTTCAAATTTTTTTAGACAATGGAAGTTAGTGCAAATACAGTTCTGAACAAGCGCGAATGTTATATTCGGCTCGGCCGAATCTATATAACCACCATCAACTTTTTAAAATTTTACGTTATATGGGAGGTGGGCGGACCACGTCCATTTTTTGTTTCCGAGTTTACATTGGTTCTTGAACTATTTGAACACAATTTCACCTTATATGGGAGGTGGGCGGACCACGCAATTTTTGGTTTCCGAGTTTATATCGACCCCCAAACTATACGTGCAAAATTTCGTTGTCGTACATGCTTTTGTTGAAGAAATATCAGTAGAAAAGTATGAAACGGACACCCTGTGTCTCTAGTTTTTAGCCCATAACTTTTTTGTTTATTAACCGATTTTCAATCCCAAACAAACCTTATATAAGACAAATATTTGTTCCAAATTTCGCCCCCCTACGTTGTCCCGTTCGAGCCCTATCCTGCTTTCAACAGACTGACAGACGGACGGACATAGCTAGATCGACTTAGAATCTAACCAGGACCCAGAAAATATGTACTTTATGGGGTCTTAAATGATTCCTTCGACATGTTACAAACGGAATGACAAAATCAATATACCCCCATCTTTTTGATGGTGGGTATAAAAAGAGATGGCTTAAAGGTATCTTCATTTTATAATGATCGGAATGATCGTAGTTCCGATTTGCTATTTTACTTTTTAAGTTGGAGTAACTTGTGTCAAAAGCGGTGATTAGTTGAATTTTGAAAATTATATTTACGTAATAAAGTTGAGTACCGAATAAAAATAGGCAAAATTATTTTTTAATATTAATTAAAATCATTAATTAGGTTTCGTTGTTTTCTTGTGTGGAGCTGTCAAAGTTCAACATTTTTATACCACCATAGGTGGGGAGGGTATTATGCGTTTGTGCTGATGTTTGTAACACCCAAAAATATTGGTATGAGAAATCTTTTAAAGTAAACATTTTGAAGCTAACCATCAACTTAAGGTATTTAAGTATACTTTTCTTCAATTATTTGTAAATTAAGGTACGGTCACATTAGGGAAACATTTGACTGAAACTCACAAATATTTCCTTCCCGTAATGTGACCATAAAATGTTTTTGTATGGCAAATAATAAATCAGCTGATTTTGGGTAAACAAAATTATTTAATAGCTAATAAAAATGTACGTAATGTGAACACAGTGTGTCACATAATGGAAAATATTTTCCCATTTTTTGGGCAAATAATTATTTGATCTTACAAAATTTTTGTAAGAGAAAACAGTATCAAATAATAGTTGTATCGAGCCATATTGTTTACTATTGAATCCAAATCATTAAAATTTTAAATATTTAAAGAAATGAGAAGTTTTCAGCAATAAATTCCGCAAATATAAAGCAAAATTGCTAATTATTTTAATAATTTCATTAAGCATGCAAAAAAATAAAAAAATATATATATATATATTAATAAAACAGGATATGTAATTATATATATAAATTGGTACTTTAGGAAAATTAGATGAAAAAAATGACTTAACTTCAGAATTTTTGCATATTGCATCGTCTTGGTGTAAAAAAAGTAATAGATAATCACGATTTGCTACGTAAGTTACTCACGGTTAAAGGTGCTAAAAATCATTTTATACGTTTTATGATATATTTAATGGTTTCAAGCATCCGCTATATTTCAGGACGATATAGTAAAATTATACCAACCATCTTCTATATTTTCTGTTCTGTTGCGTATATTGTCAAGAAATCTTTTCTGATCCAAGTGTAAAATTTTCAGTGATGCTACTCTATTGCAATGTCAAATTGAAAAGACTTCGGGGACATACTTAAGCAAGTCAAAGGACTGTCCATACAACTTGGCGCATAAAAATGTATTTCAGCTAAATTGTTGCAATTTTTATATTCTATGCATGTTGCAAATTGCAATAGCATCAAGACACGTATGATGCATAATGAACGAATTATATGTATGCAAAAAAATTACACTGGTCGACAAAAAAATCCTCCCCCGTAGACGAATAATTGGACTTGATGTATTTTGATGTGCTAAACACGAATCTGCTTTCAGTTTTTTTCCATCAGGTCTGGATTTTTATGGGCGTGTCTTATATTTTCGCCCATAGTAAGGACATTACTCTAATATATTTCCTCATAACTCGAGAACGTACGATTGACATAAATGATTATCAAAAGATGCGTACTAAAAATATCTTCAAATCATCCAAACATAATTTTTTTATGTGCTCAATAGTTTCAAAGTTATTTTGAAATAAGTGCCCAAAAAAAATTATTTTCATGCAAAATTTTAGATTTTTTGTTATTAAAATTTATTTTAATAAATGAAAACATCAAAAATGTTACAGTTTATCATCTTTATTTTAATGCTGGTAATGCTGCAAAAAAATTAAGGTATGTATCTTCAAAATTGATGCACAAATCGTGATTTTATTCACAGTTAAGTAAAAATGCCCATGTTACATACAATTGCGTAGAAATACAGTGGTGGCCAAAAAAATAAAAAATTTATTTTTTCTTGTAAGATGCATACGAAAATTGTCTTCAAGGAATGTCAACAGTATTTTTTATTCGCTCAAAAATTTCAGTTATGGATCAAAATGTTCACCATTTAAAAACAAAAAAATAATTTTTTGCTACTAATTACCAAATAGCTACGGAAATATTAACAGCATAAAAAAATTATATAAATTCAGCTCAAAGACAATTTAGATCACTATCTACTGGAGTTTAATTTATCTTAATTGGACAAACAATTCTCGAGTTGTACAAGTTTGACTGCCTAAAGGCGGGGTCATAGTAGTCATGCCCATAAAAAAAATTCAATACGTGATAGAAAAAAAGTAAAAGCTGATTCTTATTTAGCACACTAAATACCATCTAATCCACCATTTTATTTTTTTTTATTTAAGACAAAAAATTTTTTTTTGCAGACTAGGGTATTTTCACTTAACTGTAGGTATGCATGGGTATCCTAACTTAACTGTGAATCCAATCAAGATTTGTGCATAAATTTTTATGATATGTGGCTTTAATTACTCATAGTTTTGCCAGATTTGAGATAACGATGATAAACTGAAATATTTTTGATGTTTTCACTTTTAAAAAGAAGTTTTAGTAAAAAAAAAAGAAATCTTGAATTTAGCATGAAAAAGAGTGGTGGTGAGAGCTGTTGCTTCTTCTGGCAAAGCTGTCAAGGAGACGCTTAGAACGGGGCACCCTAGATGAAGGAAGGGTCGATCAGAAGATGACTTCACGGAGGATGTTATGGAAACGGTGCTTGCAAAGCCAGTAGTTGATCTTCCAAAGAAGGTGATTGAGCATGATGGAAAATAGGACACGCTCTTGTTGAGGTTCATTGCCGAAAATGAGCGGAAGTAGGGAGTCCTTTACAATATTAGTTATCTTTCAGAAAAATATAAATTCTGATGTATATGTTACCTAAGAAAATTTGTATATAACAGAAAAAGAATGCGACCTCATTTTGGAAGAATTTTTTTGGTTCAAATTTAAATGCTTATAGCTTTTGACTCCTTAAATATTTTTTCAAAATTTACACTTTACACTTGCTATTTGTTCTTAATAAAATAAAAAAATGAAACAATCAAGTGAAAAATGTTGATCTGAGAAGCCCAGTATCTCGTAAACTAAAAGAATACACATGATGATGTAGACCTCGAGTACACCATTTTTTAGTTTTTCCAATTCAAATTTTGAAAATATCATTTTAAATTATGATTTCTCAATTACAATTCAGAGAAGAACATATTAAAATAATATTTCTATTTTAGTTTCAGAAAATAACAATTAAAATTTACATTTTTCATATAAATTTCCTAACAGATCAATTGGAATTAAGATTTTTTATTTAGAATTGAGAAAAGATTACTTGAAAATTAGGTTTTCCATTTACAATTTTGAAAATAACAATTTAAATAGGAACTTTTTATTTAAATTTTAGAAGAGAACAATTTAAAAGAAGATTTTCCATTTAAAGTTCAGAAAAATTCAATTAAAATTAAGACAAAACTAAATGAAAATCATAATTTCAACTGAAATAATATTTAGAATGAAATGTGCGTTAGGAATGATTTTATGTCAAGTAATTGAAAAATCGCACTCCAGGTAGTTTTGCTGCAATATTTAAATTTTATTTGCTTAAATCAATGACCCGCAAAATAGTGCACACGTGCAAATGATCTCTTAATTTTGTCACATCTATATGCTTTTACATGTGAAGAGAGCATAATTATTTATTAATTTTATATATTTTTAATACTTTTTTAAGTGAATTATTTTAATGTTTAATTATAGTTTTTATTACAGACCATAAATTGCTTAAGAGCAACAGATATTATGAAATTATAAGTTTAAAAATTGTTTCCGTGCACAATATAAGAGCACGGAAACAAGAGCATATAGAATGTGAAATTTAAGAGCGCCGATCCCTGGCTTAAATGTAATATAAATTAAGTTGATCTTAATTTATTTTTCCATTCAAATCTTTCTTATTTAATGTTCTAAATTTTAATAAATTTTTCTCAATTTTAATTGTTCCTTTCTAAATTCCAAAATAAAAAATCTAATTTTATTTGTTCTTTTCTGAATTTAAAATTTACAATTTAAATATAAATTGATCTTTTTTGAATTTAAAATATAAAAACTTATTTTAAATTATTCTTTTTTTTATATTTAATATAATAACTCATAACTCATTTTCAATTCTTCATTTCGAAATTATTAATAAATAACTTCAATTGATTTTTTCCAAATTTTATATAGAAATTCTAATTACACTATGCGGCTTATTGAGGATCATAGCGTGGGGGCGGAATCAAGCCAAAGGATTTTTCGCTGGTAGGCTAAATTTTTGTTTTATGACCTTTTAAACTTTTCTATTTTTGCACCAAAGTAGTTCCAGATAAATAGAAAAAAATAATATAAATATACATTGAAGCTCAAATATTTTAACATAAATGTTTAGAGCATTTAAATGGTGATATTTCATTAGAACTTTCTATTCATTTATCTCTAATAATAAGGGGTCATTTCTAGTCCGTTTAAAAAAAATTATATAAGAGTCGATTCAAAATTGATTTTAATGGGTTAAAATGTTCTACAGAATTTTTCTACGTCGAATTTCACTAGGGATCACCGAAGGTCTAAAGTTTATATGGTGAAGCATTTATCCAAAAAAATGAAGTTAATGAAATTATTAGTAATTTTGTTTACGATTTCTACAAAACTTTTATTTTTATGTTATATTTCATTGTTTAGTTTAGGGATTTCATATAAGAAATGTTGGAAAATTTTGTAATTTTCTTTTTTAACAACACATGATAAGTCTAATGAATTTTTTATCTTTGGAGACCCCTAGTAAAATTTGACAAAGAAAATACCTGTAAAACATTTTAAACCATAAAACACAAGTTTTAACCGACTTTCATGTCATTTCTTGAAAAAGGACTAGAAATTACCCCTTATAAAGTAAGATAAATGAATTGAAAGTTCTAATAAAATATTTCCCCTTAAATGCTCTAAATAATTATGTAAAAATATTTTAGCTTCGAGCTATATTGATATTATTTTTTTCTATTTATCTGATACTAACTTGGTAAAAAAATACTGTTGCATAGTGTTATCACTTAATCTTTTTTTTTTTTTTTTTTTTAATTACTGTTAAAAATGGTGTATTAAAATCCTTCAATATAAAAATCTTTTAAATTGATTCATATATAACGAATCAGGATAATTTATAAAAATGTCCAACTGTAGTGGGTGGCCCTCTAAAGTTGGCCATCTCGGGTATGTAGTTTTTTTGAAAAATCACCTAAAATTCATTTATGATTTGACAGAAAAGATAGTCCTTGTAAATCTCTACCAAAAATATGCTTACATGTGTAGGTTATCTCTTTTATATTAAGAGATATTCAGGTCGAAATAAATTTTTATCTCATATTTGGCCACGTTTTTTTTTAATTTTATTTTTTTACTTGACGGTCTTAATATATCCCCTATACTTTTTTTAATATTCTCTAGATTCCTTACAAAAATTCTAAATAATATTGTTGCAAGAATCATTTCAATATATGAATTCGTTAAAATGTTATATTAACCTGAAGTTGGAACTTTAAAAAATGTTACATATTTTGGTTATCTTTTTCAAAAGGGTGGCAATATTTATTCAGTGAAAAAATTTGTTTTTTGTTCTGGGCTTTAACATTTTTTTTAAATGTCTCAATGCAAATACGTGAAAGTAAATCCAGAGGAGATTGGGGTAAAGGTTTGCCTACAAGCCCTATCCAAACTTTGTCAATTTTGAAAATTTTGTTTACCTTTTTTTTTGTTAAGTTCTCAATAGTCGAAGTTGGAATCAGCATAAATTAAAGGCTTTATGTAAGGTAAACACCCATAAAGTATTTTCTGCCGGACGCCTCTTATAACGACAAAGTGACGATTTCAATGAAAGAAATCAATTTTTGAAAGAGATTTTTCCCGGATTGAGATTTTGGGCATTTTGTTACAAAAAATTGTGAGTTTTCCAAATCAACTCGAATACACCTCAGCTCTGACCATGTGAAATTTTATTGAGATATCTCCTACGTTTCAAATGTTACAGAATTATTTCCAAAAAAAGCAAACGCGAATGTTATATTCGGTTCGGCCGAATCTATATACCCACCATCAACTTTTTCAAATTTTACGTTATATGGGAGGTGGGCGGTAAAATGGGCGGTAAAGTTGGCGGACCACGCCTATTTTTAGTTTCCGACTTTACATTTGTCCTTGAACTATTTGAACACAATTTCAAATTATATGGGAGGTGGGCGGTAAATTGGGCGGACCACGCACATTTTTGGTTTCCAAGTTAATATCGACCCCCAAACTATGTATACAAGATTTCGTTGTCGTACATGCTTTTGTTTAAGAGATATCAGCAGAAAAGTATAAACGGACACCCTGTGTTTCTAGTTTTTAGCCATTTTTTTGGTTTATTAACCGATTTTGCCCATTTTCAATCCCAAACAAACCTTATGTAAGAAAAATATTTGTGCCAAATTTCGTCCCCCTACGTTGTCCCATTCGAGCCCTATCCTGCTTTCAACAGACGGAAAGACGGACATAGCTAGATCCTGCTTTCAACAGACGGAAAGACGGACATAGCTAGATCGACTCAGAATCTAACCAGGACCCAGAAAATATATACTTTGTGGGGTCTTAAATGATTCCTTCGACATGTTATACATGGAATGAAAAAATCAATAATCTTTTTGATAGTGGGTATAAAAAACGTTTTGGAACCACTGTGCGATTTTTATATCACATTGAAGCGCTTGATAAATCTTTTGAAAAACATGCAGTTATTGAACAAAATTATATATCTAATAAAGGAAATTTAAAGTCGATATATTTATTGAGTCAATGATTTTGCAAAAATTAACAAACAGACAGACAGAAGGACGGACATCAGAATTCTATTAAGAAAATATTTTAATATTCCAAAAATACATTTTTTTTACATTTCGATCAATATAAAACTCAAATGTAAATATTATCATATTGATATCACCTTTCCCTGAAGTAAGCGACATTTTCGACCCATTTAACCCCCATGTATAGACGGACGGACATAACCATTCTGCCAAACAAAATTTAGAATTCTAAAAATGCATTTTTTTTAAATTACTAATAAAAAAATAAATAAAACGTGATCATTAATACCCCGATATCTCCTTTTTCTGAAGTAAGCGTTATTTTCGACCCATTTAATCCCTATGTATAGACGTACGTTTGGATATTACCATTCTGCCAAAAAAGATCTTAAAATAAAACGTGTTGATGAATATTATTTCGAAGTTTTACATGAGTTAATAATTTTTGAATATTTGTTTAGGCTCAAGTTTATTATTGTAATAATTTTTGTAGAATACAGAAAAAGATTTATTAGACACTAGCATGATGGAATGCATTTTCTGATCCGCTACGATCGTCATCAACATCCATTTGTGCCTTTAGTGAAAATCGTAAAGATCTTTCTTTTAACTCACACTTATTATTGTATTTTAATTCCCGAATTAAGTGCCATTTTCTACGAATGATCGGATCGGAATGATCCTAGTTCCGATTAGCTATTTTATCTTTTTTTAGTTTATTTTTAATACATAGATTTTTAATATTATTTTAAATTTCTTAGAGAATGCACTAAAAAAAATATGCCTTAATGGGATCTTTAATTAATAGTGATCGAAATGATCGTAGTTCCTCTCCGCAATAAAGTTTGTTAATAGATTTTTTTTATATTGATCAATGATCATAATAAAATTCGGTTTATTTTTTTCTTGCAAACTTAACAAGAAATATACTCCTCTTTTTACATGCACCCTTTTCATAATGCCTCAGATATATGGTCCGACTAAGTAGAAAACACCGACAAAAAAATACTACTTTGCGCAGAAGTTTTTTTCTTTTATAGACTTGAAAATCAACTTAGGTATGGCAATCATAAACATTTGTCAAAGTTATTGGTGTATAGTGATCATGATAATCATGTTAGTTTGCTTCTGTGGTGTGTATTATGGAGATGGTGACTATTTTTTTTTCAATAATTTTATTTGAACGTATTCGTATTGTTTTCTTTTGTATTATTATTTTTTATTTTTTTGTTTTGTTAATTTGGCTTAAAACACCTTTTGACAAAGGAATTATGGTAAAAGGGGGTAAACGGAGAGGCATAAAGAGAGCAGAGGAATAGAGTATGAATGTGCGGTATTTTGGCTTTTAACTGCTCTTAACAAAGTCCAGTAGTTAAAACAATTTCTGGTGATAAGACATCCATTATGAACAGCAGTTTGACGGCTTTTAATATTGTTTTAAGTTTGCCGCTTAAGTTAAGAGCGTATTTGAATGGATGATTGCCACAGCCACACTATTTTCTTAAAAAAATACAAATAATCAAAAATGTAAAGAAAAAAAAAAAAAAAAAAAGGAATGATGAGAGAGTTAGTGATTTGAATGGACCTACTAAATAAGTATTAAAGTAGTCGCCATTTGGGTGTGTGTGTATGTGTATATGTGTTATTTAAGGTGATGTGCTGTTTACGGGGGAGACAGATTTGTCGCTTTTTAAGTGATAACACCACATTTCGTTTAGGTGATTTGCTGCAGTATTTGTTTCCATTACAATTCTTTGTTGGCATTTAATGAAAGAGTTGCCAGAAATAGTTTTGATTTGAAGCTGGTATGGATAGTAAAACCTGGATCTTTGGGTTAGGTTAGAATGAAGACAATATTTCTCCACTACAATAGTAATATAACGGAGTATCTCTCTTATAACATATTTTCTGTTTATATTTTTTTAAACAGCAAATTGTAATATTTCATAATCCAGAAGGTTTAGAAAATGGTTGGGATATTTTTCAGGTCAAAGTCTTTACCATTAATATTGTTGGAAGGTGAACAGAAGAACTCGCTGGAAAGATTTCTAGTTGAGATCGAAAAATTCTTAACATACATAATATTCAATAACTTGGAAACGGTTGATCTTAGAGTTTTCATTATTTTTTTTAATCATTTGATAATTTAGCACAGATCACAGAAATATATAATTTTTATGGTACCACTAATTATAAAATTGTGGACCATTTTTGAAAACCCTTTCTTTGGAGATTTGATAGTTGCTTCAGTTACTTTTTTGGAACAGTGTGCACATCTTCTGTTAAAATCTTCGGTATTTTGGGACACCTTTTTTGTGCTCTTGAATTCACTTTTCACAAGAGCATCTCTCCACTGGTCTAAGCTATGGACAATTTTGAAAATTGACCGCTCTTGATACTAAAACTATGTTATTGATTTGGTACCACTCCAGAGCTTTCTTACGGTAGTGACATGATACCAAATAGGTTCAAAAATATGTGGACACGTTGTGCTTTCTTAAGAAAAGAAGAAGTCTTTTTTGCAAATATTCCTTTATGCATATTTTGGTATTTATAGATCCGAATGTATCAAATGACTTTCCTGTTTTGCCGCAACTGCAAAAAGCTTGTCATACCATGAATTTTATAAGAAATTTTTGCTGCTTTTGGGTCTTAAACTTATCTCCAACATTGCTTCGAGCATTAGCAATAAAAATTTTTGAGACACAAGCTGCGAAGATTCTGCCAGCACCTACGTTTCTTCATCAATTATACAGCTTGAGTATTTTTGTATGAAATTTGGTTTTAAATTCCGAGTCCTATTTTTGGCTTGTAATTTTTTTTTTGCAGAATTCCAGTTAGGAATTTTTTTAACTTTATATGTTATCAACTTTCCCATTAGCTTTAAATTTTCGCACCAAATAGTCGAAACACTGAGAAAACTGAGCTGATTTTCTACCAGATGTGTTTGGAGTTCCTTTCAATATGCCTTCAATTTTCTGGCCTTCCCAATATCATGTGGTCCTTTTTTCTTACCGAACTAGGTTTCACATCAATAATCAAATTCTCCTGATACTGTTTAATAACATTAGAAACGATTTTACGGACGACATTTAATTCTGTGGCCAGTTATTTGTAAGACCTATTTGGATTTTTTGAAATTTTTTAATAACTTGTAGGACGTAAATCTTTTTCGTCACTTATTTTGATGAAAATAAGGACAAATTAACATGGTTGTTATTAAAAATAATAACTGAAGTATTTTTCCATGGTAACTAGATCAAAAAAAATTTTGAATATTGATTCCGAAAAAAGTTATGAGGCAAAATGTGTGTTAAGATTTTTTCGATCTCACTGCTTATATTGTTAACGCAAACATCTTTGTTTGTAAATGAATTTTTTTTTTTTTTTAACAATAATTTGGTTACTGTAATAACGTTTTGTTATTAGTTTCATAATAACATTGCTGGCGCAATATGTTTAGCTATATGTTTGATTAAGGACCATGTTATTGTTAATCCTAGCTACAATAAAACAATTTTCATTAGACAAAAATACTATTTTGATTGTTATTATATATTATTTAAATATTTGACCTTCAAACAGAACTCCTCATTTGAAAATACATAGTTATTGCTACTACAACAACTCCTCATAATGGCAACTCTACTACCAACAAAATCCATTGATTCAAACAAATAAAATGGGCAAATCAAGGTGGTAAAATAACATGTACAAACATTAGCTGCTACAACACTTTTTCTTCTTCTTATACCTTAAAGCTACTAGCTTCATTTTCCATATCATCACCGTCTTTTTCTTCTTTTTGGTTTTATTCATCAACAAATCCATAAAACTCACACATTCTTAACACTGATGCACTCTAATTCAACTACCACACTGGTGTGGTAGTAGACTGTAGCTGCTCCCGTCTTTCGATAAGTGTGTGTAAAAAAAAAAAAAATCTTACGCTTTAGTGTCGACTGTGTGCGGTCGATTGATCGGTCGGTCCGGTCGGTCATCTATTTAAACCGTGGCATTGAGCGTGGAATTTCTGGCGCCATCAGAGTTGACCATTTCAGATATGATTCGTTTATAAAGCCACACTAAAAAATTTTAATTAAAAATACTTTTTTTTTTTTGTAACGACAACGAACATCTTCACACAAAACTTAACTTTAACATTCAACCAAAAAAAGCAGTCCATTGATTAGCATAACGGAAAGGGAAATGTGTAGGATTTAAATGGTTAAATCAAAAAGTCAATAACAAATTTTTAATTAAAAAAAAAAAAAGTTTAAAGAAAAAGTTTTTTTATTTTTAAAACATTTAATTTAATTAAATATTAATAAAATTTAAAAATTAACGGATGCTAAATTTAAAAATAAATAAACTTTTGTGTCAAATCTTTATTAAGGTAACTATTTTTGTGGTGGAAATTCACCTACATCTTCCTTTATTCAAAATGATACATTAATTAGTTAAATTGGTTATAAAAACTATTTTTAAATTTTGTTTGCTTTAAAGAAAGATCTTGAAATAAAATATGATTATACCATAGATGGCAATAGATATTGGGTAGCTCTTAAATGACTTCATTTTAATAATTAATTTGGCATAATTATTTTAATTATAATTACTTACACGTGTTTTTTCGAATTACGGTTCACCTTATTCGTAAATGTTAGGTTAATTATAATAAGTATAAGTATATTTGATTAATAATAAGTATAATAGTACTATTAATATATTAATTAATTATCACTTAAATTTTTATAAATAAATTTAAATCTGTAGGAAATATTTTTAAAAACTTGTGGCATCATACTCTGGGCTAATGTCGTGGCTGCTTGAGAATATTATCCTAAAGTTTTTCTATTCAAAAGAGAAATTAAGCATATTTTCACCAAACAAGGAACGACCTTAGATTGCATAGAGGGGCTGAATCGAAATTTTTTGTAAATAAATCTGTAACTTCTAATCGGCTGTTGGGATTAACATAAAATTTCATATACGCACACCAGAGAAGTGTACAATTTTAAGTTTGGAAGGGAGGCCCCATACACCATTCAAAAGCGGAGCTATTGGATCTCAAAATAAGATACCTCTGACATAAAAATTTCCATCGCTTGCCAAATTTTCGTTTCTTATTCGATTTAAAATATTTTTACATCTTCTTAAAGCTTTCTTATGGTTTTAGATTTAATTTTAAAAACTTTAATCAGCTCCACTGTGGATTGCTATTGAATCAATTAGTTCTTAAGCACTTGTTCTCTAAAACATTCCTTAAAACGAATTTAGAATCAGAATAAGCTTCTACTCCATTAGTGCCAGAATTGGTTGTGATACCACTAGTTCTGAGGATGTTATTACAGAATCTGAAGTGGTTCTGATTACACCAGTTCTAGAACTAATGATTTTAGAACATGTTATAAAATTTTTCCTGGGTTTGTTCCTTTTAAGGTTAAAATATTTAAAATTGGCATTGTAGTAAGTACTGTTGATAATATATAATTTTCCAGACCAAAAGTCTTCTGGCGAAACAAAATCTCATTGAAAAAAATTTTAAAATATTTTTCCATAACCAGCATAAAATTACGAATTTTTTGATATCCATTTCGATTAAAAAATCGAAACTTTTTTTTGACCAAAATGTATGGGACCCATGATTTTTTAATCGCTAGTAGGGAACTGAAAAACAATTTCAAACATTTTTGAAATAATTTTTTCGTACTAAGCGAACTTTTACACATCGTTTGAGGGGTCTTTCTACATCGAAATCTCGAAAAAGACTGTTCTCGGGACACTCTAATGTACATACATACATACATTACAGTGCCTTGACTTGTATGGGGACAAAAAATGTTGCAAATGTATCCCCCTAAAATTAAAGATTAATATGTTTTTAACTCACTCCCAAAATATTTCGGTTCAATTATTTCATTTACGTGAGCTGGACCATTTTTGAAAAACCTCCAAAAATATGGTTTTCCATCAACAGTATACACAATTTTTAACTATTTGTCAAAAAAAATTACAACACATGATAGAAAAACGACGTCTAATACGTATTGAGCAAAAAATATTTTGAAATTTGTTTTCATTCTCGCGAAATTAAAATTTTAGTAAAATTTTCAATGATTTTATTGTAAACAGCATTTTATTAAAGTTTGAATATTTTGGACATTTTCCATCTTAAATTATATTTTAGGGCATCATTGGAAAGGTCTCATTAAATACTATTGATATATGGATTGATTTGACCCTTTAGTTGCACAAATAAAATTTTGGGATTTCCGGCCCATAATTGGTTAAGTTAATTTTAACGGCAAATAAATGGTTAGTTAAGGATATAAATGTCCCCGAAAGCATAAATTGATAAAAAAAAGCTGTAAATTTCAAAAACTCCTTTTTTTCGATTATTATTGCGGTTTTAAAGGAACTTATTATGTTTTTCATAAATGTATCAATATTTAAGTGTAATAAGTACTTCCATGCGACTTATTTGCAAAAATTGCTAATTTCACCTTTTTCACTAGCTCTTAATGGGTTAATTACGTGTTATCTTCAATAGCAGCAGAATAGTCCGTTCTTTGATACATAAAAACCTAATATATTTTGAAAAATGTCCAAAAATGTGATAAAAATTTTAGTAAAATCTTCATATTCCGCGACTGAAAAGAAATATAATAATTATTTAAATTAAGCCTCTATTATAATTTGAAGTTAATTTTCTTATAACTAAAATTTTGATGACGATATTGAAAGAAATACGTAATTTTAGAGGTGTTTTGAAAATGGTCCAGCTCACATAATTTTTAATATTGAGATGTAATATTTTGCGAATCATATAAGAACATACTAATCTTCATTTCTTCAGTTGCAACATTTGCAACATTTTTTCGTGAGGCACTTTAACATACATATGTCTTAAGGGTGATTCCTGAAAGTGGGTATTTTATTCCAATTATGGATTGATTCAAAAAATTTGGCTCTATGCTTTTTATTAATACTAACATTTGGGATGGGATGTATGTAAGTTAAGAAATTTTCGGAATAGGGAATTCGGGTAGGGGATATATATTATACATGTGGCTAATTGTAGACCAATACTTTTACTAAATGTAAAATAAAATATACAAATACAGAATAATGCGTTGATAATAACATATATATGATTTTATGCACTATAGTGTGATTCCCGGAAATGGGATTATATTGGAGCTATGGTAAATTATTGACCGATTATCATAAAATTTTGCAATGTTATTTCTACTTATATAAAACTTATTTATGTCGAATATTAGCTTGATACTAACATTCGTATGGGCTTTATTTAGGTTAAAGTGATTTTCTGAAGATGGGTTTGTATGAAAACTATGGTTAATCGTGGACCGATCTTCACAAAATCTTGTACGAAGATTGAATTCATTAAAATATTCTTATTTTTAAGGCATTTTTGAGTGTTGAAACTCTATTCTGGGGGAACATTTGTATGTTGGCTAAGTGAAATAATGAACCGATCATAACCAATTTCAATAGGCTTCGTCCTTTTATCATAAAAGTCCAAAGTGCCAAATTTCATTGAATTATCTTATTGCGGCCTGTACTTTGTGAACATGGTTAGCCAGCCAGTCATCCAGTCTGCCAGATGGACGGACATCGTTAGATCGATTTAAAAAGTGATTGGTGGATACATTTGTCTATGCGCTACAAACATCAGCACAAACACATAGTACCCCAACCACCTATGGTGGTGTAGGGTATAAAAACGGATCATTAACAAGTTCAATAAATAGACTTTGTTCTTGTATAAAAATAATTATTTGTGCCATATTTCATCAAAATATCTTTAAAATTAAAAATATCTTTGTTCGAAAGGTTTACATGAGCCAGACGGACAGACAAAGTTAAACCGACACAGAAAGTGATTCTAAGACCAGCGGTATATATTAAATTGTTGGTCTTTAGTGTAATTATATGAGAAAATATGCAGTTTGGATATTTTAAAACACGGAAAAATATATATTTTTGGTTCCGCTGATCATTACAATTCTTGATAGCTTGGCTTTTGAATGCACTAAAATTTGTAAGACTGTCAATAGCCGTCTTACAAAGTAAGAAGAAAGAAAATAGTTCCATTAAAATTTGAGAGCTCTCACTATAATTTAAGTTATCCCATAATTAGTATTTTCTTTGTATGAGGGCTATCACTCCTCCTAGACCTACCTACCAACTCCATTTTCATATCAATTATGTAAATTGATAATAAAATTATTTCCACAAAATCTCAGGACTTTATTTGTAATAGCTCTGAAGATATGTGATAATCAGGGAAACCACAATATGCTCTAAAAAATGGGTTTTATGCGCATTAAATATGCGGAAAAAAATGAAAAATATGCTCTCAAAAACGCGAAAATATGAACTTAAAAAACAAAGATTTTATATAATTTTTAACAAAATTATGCTTTTCATTAAAACAAAGGGTTTTATTAATATTTCAACGTTATAAAATAAGGCAAAACTGAAATTTATCAACCGCGTCTAAATTTGATTCTCCATTTTTTACTGTATCTCATAAAAACTTGATCTTCTATTTCCTTACCCATCTAGTTGTAGATACTATTATCAGTCCAGAAATTATCAAAATTATCATAAGCGACAACATTTTCGAAATTCCTGTTTTGTAAATTTGAAAATCTATAATTTAGAATCATTTAGATCATTTGTCAAAATTTCATCGACGTATCAAGTGTCATTTCAGATCCATTAAAGTTAATTTTAAATATTTTTTTTATTTTTTTTTTTTTTTTTGTTTTCTCATTTTTTTTATAAAATTAAACTCGAAAAACATTGCATGAAGTATAAAAAAATGATCCTTGAAATATCAAAATATGCTCTAAAAGGGTTAAATATGACCTAAATATAACAAAATATTCTATAAATATGAACTAAAAATCGCCAAATGAAATAATATGCCATTAAGAGTAAAATATGCAAAAATATGCACTAACAAATCGATGCCAAAATGATTTATTTGTTCTGAAATGGATAAATATTTAATCGATGGCTTCATTCAACGTCCAGGAAAAAAACATGCAATTGCATATTCTGGTTTCCCTGGTGATAATAAATATTTACTTTTTATAGAGCTATCATTCCTTCTGCTTCTATAGATAAATAAAGTAGCCTATTTTATTTTCGCGTATTACAGAATAATACTGTGCAATTTTCAAGAAAAGGGTCCATTGATTTAGCTTTCTATAAAGCCCAAACAACCAATCCCAATATATAGTACTAACGGATATGATAAATTATGCACAAACATTACTTAAAATCTCTGCGGGAAATTTGTGGCAATTGCAGTATTGACCAGTGCCTAGGTACCAGTTGAGTACCAATTGACACCTATCTCGTCACCAAAGTTTCAATTGAGAACCAGTTGACACAAACACACCCACTATTTAACAGTTGAGAGTCAATTTATAACATGCTTGTTAAGTGCGCAATTAGCCACAATCAGTCGCTGAGTGGTTAGCGTTGAAGACTATAAAACCTAACATACGTTAGATGAACATGGGTTCGATCCGGGGTGCCGCCATCGACATTAACGAAAAATTATAAAATAAAAATAAATGTAATTTACTGAAAATAAATTTAAATAAAAAAATAATAAAACAGACCTTAAAAAGTATAAATTGTTCTTAAAATTTTTATTATATTAATCGATTCTGAACATGTCCTCTTGCATCTGTACTGGACCTGTTCTAAGAGGCTAAATAGCCACCTCCAATGACAATCCCATATAAAAGTGCCAGGTACCTCTCATATAAAGTTCCAGAACTTTGAACCGGTCACTAGCCCTAAGAACCTGTCACGTGACTAGTTTTGAACCGGTTCTTTTTACTCTAAGGATATGATAATATCTATATATTCGATCTTATTTTCGAAACCAAAAACAAATTATAACAAATTCTTCGAAGTTTAAATTTAATAATTATTAATACATTTAATTGTCCATTTTTAGTTTTAAACTATTTTCAAAATTCTGGACAATTTTCGATTTTATCAATAGGGTTTATAAAACATTGTTTATGACTTTCACATAAAAAACGAGAGAAAAAGATATAGTCGGTCAGGCCCGACTACACCATACAGTATATTTCTGGAGGTGTCTTTTATTTAGCATGGACCCAAATGTGGACCGATACTTATAAGTGTAAAATAAGACATACAAATACAGAATATTACGTTGATGCTGACATTTATATGAATTTATTCACTTTTGGGTGATTCCCGAAAGGGGGCATTATATGGGAGCTTTGGTAAATTATGGACCGATCTTTATAAAATTTGGTACTATCATTTATGTTTATATAAAACTTATTTGTGTCGAATATTAACTTTTAGTTAATAATATAATTAGTAGAATTTATGGCCGTTAAATTGATTTTTTGGAAAGGGGTTTATATGGGAGCTAGAGTAATTATGGACCGATTTTTAAAACTCGGCACACTTATTTAAACTTATATGAAACTTATATGTGCCAAATTTCATTAAAATATTGCTATATTTAAGGGATTTATGACCGTTAAACCCTTTTCCGGGAGGACATTTGTATGGGGGCTAGGTGAAATAATGGACCGATCATAACCAATTTCAAAAGGCTTCGTCCCTGGACCATAAGAAACCTGTGTATCAAATTTCATTAATTTTGGTTCAAAATTGCAACCTGTAGTTTGATTACAAGGTTTACATGGACGGGCAGACGGTCAGACGGACGGACGGACATCGTTAAATCGACTCAGAAAGTGATTCTAAGCCGATTGGTATAAATTAAGGTGGATCTTAGACCATTATTTTTGGGTGTTACAAGCATCAGCACAAACGCATAATACCCTCCCCACCTATGGTGGTGTAGAGTATAATAAATTGTTTTTGGTTTGTTCGAAAACACATAGGACTTATAGTCTGTGCACCTATGAAATTACAATTAAAAGTTTTTTTCAAATTATATTTTATTAAGATTTTATTAAAAATTTTCCAAAGAAAAACATAACTTAAAAACTAATTTACAATGTTTAACTTAAACATAAATGAAATTTTAAAAAATAATTTAACAAATTTGTTTAACAATAAAATTCATAACTTAAAATTTAATTAAAATAAGAATGCACAGCATATATAAATCATCACAATTATAAATATTAAGTTATCTGCAAAATTTTCCAAACTCTTAAGTATATCCCCAGGATAACCAATTCTCTTTAAAAAAAAAATTAATAAGCCAAAATAGCTGAAATGCTAAAATTATTTCTCTTTTGAGATGAAGGCTGAGCTGGTGTGGGAGATAAAGAGGAAGGTGATGATTCAGTAGATGAGGACGATGATGATGAAGACGAGCTTAAAGGTGAGGGTGAAGGAGTTTTAATCTCCTCACTTGTGGTTTGATTAGTATACATAGAGGGAGCTTGTATAGGCATTTGCAAGGTGCGTGGAGGCAAACCATAACGTAAAGGATCCATTATTAAAGATTGTAAATGATGTTGCATTAGGTGAGAGGGAACCAATTGCTGTTGAGGATGATAATATGAAGAAGTAGGAGAATTCATGTAGTGATTTTGTAAATGATGAGCCTTTAAGTATTCTTCATAACGATTGGACTGTGAGAGCGAAGAACATTCCTCATCGGATGATTCTAAAGATCTTAAACGTTTTTGTTGGGGTGGTGAATCAAAACTTGAAACACTTGAACGATCATCTTCAGATTTTGATAGACAATCATCACTTTCTTCATGCTGACTTGAAGAGGATGAGGAGGAGGATGATGACGACATCATTTTTCTTTTACATTTTGATTGACCTGTTTCACGAAAACCTTTAGCAAAGGGATTATTATCGATTTTCAATTTTGTAATACGGTCATTCTAAAAATAAAGAGAAAAAGAAAAGAGAACATGTATTATTAATATGTTTTTAAGTGAAAGTAATATGATAATGATTTTATCTATGTATGTATGTAGAATGTATGTATATGAATAAAGTCATATTTGTTTAAATCACTTGAAAGTGTCAAAATTGTCGTCTCTAATTAGCAAATTCTATAGAGTATTTTCTAATAGCTGGTCGCGCCTTTAAGTAAAACAGTCGAGACATTTTTAAGTGTCATGTAGTGGCCTATTGTCTAGAGGCGTGAAATTTTTATTTAAATATTGTTTTTTTTTTTTTTTTGTGAATTGGAAAATCTAACACAAGACTTGTTAACATATGAAAACCCCCGCAGTTTTTTATGAGAGTAAGAAAGTTGTTATTTTAAAAGGATTTCAAAAAAAGTCTAGACATTTCAAGTGTTTTTTTTTTCTTTTGGTTTAATAAAAAAATACTAACCTGATAAGCTGTTACTGCTATGAATTCAGTTTCTGGAAAAATATAATTTTGCTGAGGAGCCCAGGGTAATTGTGATAAATCTGAAGTCTTGATGATATGCAAACGAGGTTGATATTTATGCATACTGGCCAAAACAATCTAAAAGTAAGAAAAGAAAGGAAATTAATTAATATTTTTGTAATATTTTATACAAAATTGAGATAGAAGAGATAGTTAAAGGTTTTATTAAATATTTTTAGGTTATAAAGAAAAAGTTTGAGGTTATAAAAAAGATTTTTAATGTTATAATTAAATAACTATTTTGTAAACCTGATATTCCAATTATATATATAAATAGAAGAAATAACTTGGGGTTTTATTAAAATGTTTTCATTTAATAAAGATATAACCTCAAATTTTTTCTTTATTAAAAATTAAACAAACAAATTTTAAGGTTATGTTTAAGAGAATTTTAAAAACTTTGAGGTTAAGTTGAAAAGAGAAGATTTAAATTTAAACTTTTTAAATAAAAATACTTACATGACCACTATTATCCATGGTATTATTTGTCAATTTAACTTTATTAAATAAAATAGTCTGTGATTGCCAATGTGATCCCGTAGCAGGACTGTCTGGATGTAAAAACATTCTTTGGGGCGATTGAGGTTCAGCACCTCCGGCTGGCACCCATTGAGAACCCGAAAATTTATAACGACAATCACCAATGGGAACCATTTCCAATAAAACACAATATTGAGTTTCTTCTTCTAAACCCTTAACCGAGACACGCATAGAGGGAAACATACGTCTAAAAAGAAAAATAAAAAAAATTATATTGTTAACTAAAAATCCAACATCATAAATCATTAAAGAGAGAAAACTAAATGAAATGAAAATTATAGTATTCCACTAAACAAATGGGTGTAAACTTTGTTTGATTTGTGGTTTTGATATGATAAATAAAATAAACCAAATACACACAAACAAATCTTAAAAAAGATCTTTAGCTAACAAGTGTTACAAACGATCGATTGTTTAGAAATATATAATTATCAAACGTCATTGTGGTTCAGGAATAAATTAAAACAATAAAAGAACAAAATTATAAAAAAAAAAATAATAAAAAAAGAGTAAAAATAAAGACAGTGATCATTATAACAGCAGGAGATTATAAACATATTGGCGCCATTTACACAATTTAAATTAAGGCACATACTACTACTATACAAGAAGGTCAATATCTTAAACATGATTTCCAAATATGTTCAACTAACAAAAAAATCTCATAAATTTCCATTTTCAAATAATGATTAATTGTTTTTATGCAGAATATATATAAAAAAAGGTTTTAAAGCGTTTTATGACCAAACAAATAAAAAAATTATAAAATGTGATAAAGAGTGTCAAATTAATTGTTAGTTTTGTTTTAATTTTTTTTTATTTTTTTATTTTAGAAAGTAAATTAAGGTAGAATGTTAAAAACAGAAGTGTCATAATATGAATAAGATTAACAAATGATAAGATACACGTGTTTTAAATGTATAATTATTATGCAAAATTGTTAAATTTTTTAAATGAATTAAATTAAAACTTTAATTGATTTAATTAGATTTAAAAACAAACACAAAAGTTCTCGAGGAAATATATTATTAAATACATAATTTTATATTGAATAATATTTATTTATAAAGCGAAATTTGTATTACTTTATCAGAATTCTTAAATAAAGAGTTTAATTGCTTTAATTAAATTTATGCAAACACAAAAGTTTTTTAACATAAAAGAATCATTGAATAGTTGAAGTGATATTTGAAAATTTGTATTAAAATTCTAAATTTTCACAAATATAAAATAAAATAACGTTAGTGTCATTAAATTGCTGAAGGAATTTTTTAAATTTGTTTTAAATACAAAATGTAATATTAATATTTTATAAAGAAAACATTAATTACTTAAAAATAATCCTCAAATAAAGAATTTAATTGTTTTAATTAAAATTTTACAAGGACAAAACTTTAAAAATAAAGTGAGAATATTTAGATTATTAAAGAAATTTGTATTAAATACCAAATTTAAAACACAATTTAATATAGAATAATATTTGTTTATTAGGAAAATATTTATTATTTTATAATAATTGTGAAATAAAAAGTTTAATTGCTTTAATTAAACTTTTTCGAAGACAAAAGTTTAGAAATAACATTAGGGTCATGGAATTGTTAAAAAAATTTACTAACTTTGTATTGAAATGTAATTGAAATTTAAATTTATAAAGAAAATATTTATTAATTTACCTTAATTCTCAAATAAAATCTTTAATTGTTTTAATTAAACACAAAAATATTTACAAAATGTTAAAATCAGTGGAATTGTTAAAAAATTTATTTAATTTGTATTAAATACAATATTTAATATTAAATAATATTTCTTCATAAGTAAAATATTTTTTATTTTATCAAAATTCGTAAATAAAGAATTTAATTAATTTAATTAATCATTTTCAAACACAAAAGTTGTTAGAAAAACTTAATTGCTGCCGAAATTTATTAAATTTGTTTTAAATACAAAATTAAATATTTACTTTTTATAAAGAAAATATTAATTACTTAAAAATAATTCTCAAATAAAGAATTTAATTGTTTTAATTAAAATTTTACCAGAACAAAAGTTTAAAAATAAAATGAGAATCTTTACATTATTAAAGAAATTTATTAAATTTGTATTAAATACAAAATTTAATATAGAATAATATTTGTTTATTAAGAAAATATTTGTTACTTTATAACAATTTTGAAATAAAATCTTTAATTGCTTTAATTAAACTTTTTCGCAGACATTTGTTTAGAAATAACATAAAGAGATTGAATTGTTAAAAAAGTATCCTAATTCTGTATTAAAATTTAAATTTATAAAGAAAATATTTATTAATTTAGAATAGTCCTCAAATTAAACCTTTAATAGTTTTAATTAAACATGTAGAAATACAAAACTTTATACAAAATGTTAAAATCATTGGAAATGTTAACGAAATTTGTTAAATTTGTATTAAATACAAAATTTAATATTAAATAATATTTATTTATAAGCGAAATATTTCTTATTTGACCAGAATTCTCAAATAAAGAATTTAATTAATTTAATTAAACATTTTCAAACACAAAAGTTGTTAAAAAAAAGTAACAGACATTGAATTGTTAAAGAATTTTATTAAATTCTTTAACAATTCAAACATTTATTATATTAAAATTTTAATTGCTTTAATTAAACATTTACAAACACAAATGTTTTTTTTTTTTTTTTTAGAAAAATAAAGAGTATTTTTTAATTTGTTAAAGAAATAGATTAAATCCAAATTATTTCAATAAAAACATTTATCACTTAACAAAAATTCTTTAAAATTATTCTGTAAATTTTTCTCTAATACTTTGAATTACTTGTCTATTGTTTTAATGCTCTTAACTCTTTTTTTCCTCTAAATGTTTTTATCATTTTATTTTTCTTCTTAAAAAATTGTTAATTTATTTTAAATTATAAAACCTATATCATATTTTACATTTCTTATGAATATTATAATGAGAACTTAATGAGCAGCGGCAATAGCTCCCTTAAATTTAAGAAAGAAACATAAAGACAGACATTTGGACAGACACACACACACAAACACATACATTCACATGTAAATAATTAAACTACAAAAACAAAAAATTTACATAAAAATCTTTAAACATAATTATGTTAATTTTAAAATATTAAAATAAATAAGCTACGATTTTACAAGTTGTATAGTATTCTGGCTGGGTAACTGGCTACCTAAATCAGTGTCTACTAAATTGTAAGAAAACAATGAACTTAATGAATTATTAAGAGATGCCGCCACCTTTATTATATTGTTTTTATTACAATATACAACAACAATTCTTTCTAAAAGTTATCAGTTGAAAAAAAAAGAAGAAGTGTGAAATCTCAGGTAGTTGTAGTAGTTATTGGTTGATTTGCTGATGACTGTGTACCTTTCTTTTCTGTTTTATTTCTTGTCTGCTTCATATTTGTCAATATCAATAAATTTTGTTGTCTTGTCTTTAGTAAAAGAAAAATTCTAAAACAATAAACTAAAAACAAAAACCTTAAAGTATTGTCAACACTTGTTTAATTTTCGTTGTTTAGAACAACAAGTGTTTGTCGAGGTTTTAAGGCCTGGGTCACTTGTAACAAATAAATTTCGGTTTTTGATCTTTTGGTAATGAAATGAAACTATCGACCTAATGCTGTTTTTATGATTTAACTGGCGCCAGCGGTAAATATTTTTTAATGTTCATACGTTTTTATTGTTTTTATTATTATTTTCTTACGAATAAAAATATTTTTCTTGAAAACAAATTCGGCCGTTTTGTTCTTTTGTATTTGTGTTTTTATTTTTGGTAATAATTTTGAATGATGATAAGGTTAAGAGATAAACAATTCAAAATATTTTTTGTAATAAATATAGAAATGAAATATAATTGATTTTAGAGAAAGCATAAAATAATTTAATGATTAAATTAAGCTTCTTTTTCTAAACCAATATTATTTATTACAGAAGCTTTAAAGCTTTATGTATAATATATTGAAAGATATTTTAAAAATTATTGTTTTAAAAAATGATAATATAATAATATATAATATAATTATAAACATAATATTTTTAGAAAGAACTAAGCAATCATAAAGTATTGTAGCTTTTTGAAAATTAAGTTTAACTGCTTTATTTATAAAAAAAAATATTTAAATTTATTAAAGCTTTTATACAAATATTCAAACAAATTTGACTAATAAATCTTTTATACTTTTTGTTTCTACTTTTAAATGATTGTTAATACTTAAGTTCTATTAAACATTTTGTCCTCGTTTTAGCTTAAAGCTTTTGTAACAAATTTTGAAAATATTGTTTTTTAATTTTTTCTAAAGCTTTAAAGCTTTATTAATTTGATTTCAACCTTTTATTTAAAGGAAAATATAATTTTCTTTACATAGTTTTCTTATTAAGATCACTTTTTATTACCAGCATATACAAAAAACTAAAGCCTATTTTAGGGCTATTTTTTAATTATTTACTTGTTGCCTGTTTCAAGCCTATTTAAACAAGCAATTAAAGGCGCCTTTGATTATTTATTTTCCTACTTTCTTTTTCCTATATAAATAATATCATAAAGTCTAATTATTTATTTGGGATCATATTTTTTTTTACAAACATTTTAATAAAGTAAATGTTTAATGACATTTTTTTAAAAAAGGAAATTTCAAATATTTGAAAAAGAATTTAAAAAAATAAATAAAAAAAGAAAATTTATAGCTGGCGCCTTTTGTACTTGCCCTTTTTTCTATTCTCACAAATATTTATTTAGGATTTTAGTTTAAATTATTTGATAACTTACCTTCCACTTTTGGTGATAATCATTTCAGTGCCAATTTTATGAAATTGTTGCCATAAATCATTATTTTCCAATTTGGCCTCCACATTGCCGGGTAAAGTGGGACGAGGTGCAGGAACCATCATATGAGGGGGCATGCCCAAAGGTAACATTTGGGGAAAGGGATCTGGAAGGGGGAGAGAAATAGAATTTGAAATTAAAAATTTAGTTGAAAATAATAGGACACAGAAAAATTAAAAAAAATATTAAAATTGTTTTATATTTGAAGTAAAAACTATTTTATTTAAATGAAATTAAATGAATTTTGAAAATAAAAAAATTAGTTTAAGAAAAAGAAAAATTAAACTGAAAATTAAATTTTGGAAATTAAAAAATAAATTGTTAAAAATAAAAAATACATTTTTTTTAAATTTAAACATAAATTTTGAAAATTAAAGAATTTAATTGTGAAATTAAAAAAGAAAAGAAAATTTTTGAAATTTGAAAAAAAAACAAATATTGAAAATTAAAAACTAAATTTTGAAAATTAAAAAGTAAATTTTGAAAATTAAAAAGTATATTTTGAAAATTATTCGAAATTATTTGAAATTTGAAAATATTACAATTTTAAAGTTATAAAATTTTGAAAATGATCAAATTTTGAAAATAATAAAATTTTTAGTTATAAAAATTTTAAAATTATAAAATTTTGAAAGTTATAAAATATTTAATATTATAAAATTTTGAAAATTATACAATTTTAAAAATTATAAAATTTTGAAAGATAAAATTTTGAAAATTATAAAATTTAAAAAATTATAAAATATTAAAAATTATACAATTTTGAAAGTTATAAAATTTTGGAAAAATATAAATTTTTGAAGATTAACAATTTTTAAAATTATTAAATTTTTAGTTATAAAATATTGAAAGTTATAAAATTTTGAAAATTGCAAAATTTTGAGTTATGAAATTTTGAAAAATATAAAATTTTGAGTTATAAAATTTTGAAAGTTAGTATACAATATGGAAAATTATAAATTTTGTGTTATATAATTTTAAAAATTATAAAATTTTTAATGTTAAATAACAAATAATAAAAAGATTTTGAAAATGCTCAATAAATATATTTTGAATAGTATACAATTTTGAAAGTTATAAAATTTGGAAAAGTATAAAATTTTGAAAGTTATAAAATTTTGAAAGTTAACAATTTTTTATTATAAAATTTTTAGTTATAAAATGTTGGAAGTTATAAAATTTTTGAAATTGTAAAATTTTGAGTTATAAAATTTTGAAAAATATAAAATTTTGAGTTATAAAATTTTTAAAATTATGAAATTTTGAGTTATAAAATTTTGAAAGTTATATAATATGGAAAATTATAAATTTTGAGTTATATAATTTTAAAAATTATAAAATTTTTAATGTTAAAGAACAAAAAATAAAAAATATTTAATAAATATATTAAGAAAACAGAAAAGGAAATTGAATTTAAAATTGAAAATTATAAAATTTTTAATAATGAAAAATCAAAATAAACTAAATTTTAAAAATTTATAACAAACAAATTTTGAAAATTAATTTAAAAAATTTAAAACATGATTAAAAAACTAAACTTTATTATTTAATTTATTTTAATATTGAAAATATACATCTAAAATTTTAAATGTATATTTTGATAAGAAAACAGGGAATTCAATTATAAATATTTAAAATTGTAATTTTAAATGTTGCCACATTTTATTTTAAAAATTTTAAAATGCCTTTTCAAAAACCTTATTTTTGGATTAACATTTTTTTTTATTAAAAAGTATATAATTTTTATGAAATTTACATATTTAAAATGAAATTTTAAAAGCAAAATATCAACTGATTAATAAAAAACCAATAACAATAGAATGAACTCAATAAAAATATTTGAATTGAAACATTTTATGAATCATTGTTTAAAAAAATTATAATTTTTCGGAAAACGTTTCGAAAAGTCTTATAGCAAAAATAAAAAAAAAAAAAATTAAATGAATTTAAAAATTTTAAATAAATAAATTTTAATGTTTGGAAAATACCAATCAAATGCCCATTTGCCGACGGCAGAAAACAAATTTGAAATTATTAAAAAGAGTCAATTATAACAATTTATTATAATGAAATTTTTCCTTGATAATTTCTTTCAAAAAGCCGACGGTAAATATTTTTTAAATAAAAATTAAAAAAAGCTAATTTTTTTATAATTTTATTAAATAATAAAAAAATAACTCACCCGGTATACGTTGCATAATTTGTTGACGATAAATTTCTTGAGCAATTTGTTGCTGCATGCGATATTCCATTAATTCTTGTACATTAAACATTTTGTTTTAATATTTTTTCTCTTTTGTTAATATTTTAAATTATTATTAATTGTTTTATTAATTAACACTACACTTTTGATTTTTTATTAAATTTGTTCTTTTTTTGTTGTAATCTAAGTTTATTATTAGTATGTTTAACTAATTATAAAACCAAATTCTTTAACACTTTTTTGTTTCTTTAATTACATATGAAATAAAATCGTTTCTTTTTTTTTTTTTTTTCTTCTTTTTTTTTAAACGATCTTAACCACTCAACGTTTCGTAAACTACTGATCATTTTCTAAACTAGTTGTTAATTAACTACAGTCTAAACAAATCTCTCCCACTCAAAAAAAAAAAAAAAAAACATCACACTCATTTTCTTCTCTAAATAAATATCACTCTCTCTCTCTTTGAAAATAAAACCAGTTTTTAAATACCTGCTCTAAAACAACAAATATCATTAAACTGGCTTGTGATTGGTTCAGTCATTCATTAATAGTGGCGTATACTTAATATAGCTAAAGTGTATTAGTGTGTGTAGGATACGAAGAAAACTCCATTTTTAAAATATACACATACTTACATACATATTTATACATTAAGGCATAGCAAATAATTCTTTTCATTGTTAAGTGCTATTGTTAACGCTTAAATTTAATGATTTTTCTCACTCTTTCTCTCTTTGGTTTTTGATGCGCGCTGTTAAACTCCTCCCTATGGTTATCACTTCTAGAGCTTTTCTTTTCTTAATTGAAAAGTGCTAGTTTTTTCAACATTTGTTTTAGAGTTTTCTTCTTTTATTTTTGTTAAAAAAAAGGAACAAAAGTAATTAGGATTTTTTTCTTTCCTTTTTCTAAATTTGGTTTAACATGATTGTAAATAAATTTTTGTTGTTGTAATTTTACATTATTACACTTCATTTGTTGGAAACCTTTTTTGGTGTTATCTTTAGATAATATAAGAAATTTAAGTATAAAATACATCTGTTTGTTGTGTTTTATGTTTTGGAAAAAAAGATCTCTGTATAATATTTATTAGATTCCTGTTGTTTCTTTATTTTATGCCTTTGAAAACAAACAATTGATTTTTGGCGGCTGCTTTAAAATTCTATTACATCTGACTCCTAAAGAATGCTGCTTATCATTAAAAAATTTTATTTCAATATTTTCCCTAAAAATTTACTTAAATTTGTAGACAGGTGCTACTTTATTTCGTTTCTGGTTTGTTTAATTTATCTATTATTTCTTTACACAAAATCCTCGTCTAATGTTACAAAATTGATATAAAGGTGATCATTTTCATACTTTTCAACTAACTCAAAAAGAAATATGTTAAATTTATTTTCGTAGTGCGATTTATGGAAATTTTTCCATGAATTTTGTATGAGTCTATAATATAATTTATTCCAAAAAATGTGTAAAATTATGCAGTGTTAAAATAAATTATTATTCCGTTTTTTTTTGGGTTAGAAACAGCTAGAAGATTTTTGAAAATCGTTTAAAAAATATTATTTTTAGTTTAAAGTGTATTAAAAATATTTACAAAAATTATTGCGTGTTTAATATTTTTGATATTTATTATTAAACATATGACGTTCATAAAAGTATTATTTAATATACATTTTTTTTAAGGAAAATAAATTTTTAAAATGTTTATTCATGGTGATCATATGAATTTGAATATATTAAAAAAATGAAGGTTATTTAAATAGTTATTTAAAAATTTAAATTTTTATGTAACCAGGAAAATCTAAAGATAAATAAAATAAATAAAAAATTAAAAAAATTATTTATAAATTTTTTAATTTAAAATATAAAAAACAAGAAATATTTTAAATAAACTTTCATTTCAATGTATTTTTGCCTTATTAAAAAATTTATGTATTTTTTATGTACCTTTAAATTTTTATTTGAAACAAACCGAAAAATTTGAAATTTTAATTTTTGAACATCCGCTAAAGATGATCAAAGTCTTTAAGTTTAACTTAACCTTCAATATATAAGGAGTGAGATCGAAAAAATCTTAACACACATTTTGCATCACAACTTTTTTCGGAATCAATATTCAAAATTTTTTTTGATCTAGTTATCATGGAAAAATACTTCAGTTATTATTTTTAATAACAACCATGTTAATTTGTCCTTATTTTCATCAAAATAAGTGACGAAAAAGATTTACGTCCAAGTTATTAAAAAATTTCAAAAAATCCAAATAGGTCTTACAAATAATTGGCCACAGAATTAAATGTCGTAAAACCGTTTCTAATGTTATTAAACAGTATCAGGAGAATTTGACTATTGATGTGAAACTTAGTTCGGTAAGAAAAAAGGACCACATGATATATTGGGAAGGCCAGAAAATTGAAGGCATATTGAAAGGAACTCCAAACACATCTGGTAGAAAATCAGCTCAGTTTTATCAGTGCTTCGACTATTTGGTGCGAAAATTTAAAGCTAATGGGAAAGTTGATAACATATAAAGTTCAAAAAATTCCAAACTGGAATTCTGCAAAAAAAAAAAAAAAAAAAAAATTACAAGCCAAAAATAGGACTCGGAATTTAAAACCAAATTTCATACAAAAATACTCAAGCTGTATAATTGACGAAGAAACGTAGGTGCTGGCGAATCTTCGCAGCTTGTGTCTCAAAAAGTTTTATTGCTAATGCTTGAAGCAATATTGGAGATAAGTTTAAGACCCAAAGGCAGCAAAAATGTCTTACAAAATTCATGGTATGAAAAGCTTTTTGCAGTTGCGGCAAAACAGGAAAGTCATTTGATACATTCGGATCTATAAATACCAAAATATGCATAAAGGAATATTTGCAAAAAAGACTTCTTCTTTTCCTAAGAAAGCACAATGTGTCCACATATTTTTGGACCCATTCGGTATGATGTCACTACGGTAAGAAAGCTCTGGAGTGGTACCAAATCAATAACATAGTTTTAGTACCAAGAGAGGTCAATTTTAAAAATTGTCCATAGCTTAGACCAGTGGAAAGATATTGAGCTCTTGTGAAAAGTGAATTCAAGAGCACAAAAAAGGTGTCCCAAAATACCGATGATTTTAACGGAAGATATACACACTGTTCCAAAAAAGTTACTGAAGCAACTATCAAATCTCCAAAGAAAGGGTTTTCAAAAATGGTCTACAATTTTATAATTAGTGGTTAGAACCATAAAAATTATATATTTCTGTAATCTGTTCTAAATTATCAAATGATTAAAAAAATAATGAAAACTCTAAGATTAACCGTTTCCAAGTAATTGAATATTATGTATGTTAAGAATTTTTCGATCTCACTCCTTAATTTAATTTTTATAGATTTCTATGATTTTTTTACATATTTAAAATTTATTTTTTTTACTGCTGAATTTCATAAGATTCCAGCAAATATGCAAATAATACACATTAGCTCAAAATAAGGACTGCGCACGAAAAAATCCGTGCAAACCTGCTTATAGAAACTAAACCAGTGGGAGATTTTTTTTTAAAGTGATATTTTTTTTAATGACTGTTATGTTCAAGTTCTAAATATAAAAGTATAAATTAGTTCTAGTTGGTTTTTAAGGAAATATCTGATCTTTTCCGGAATTATTCTAATTAAAGGTTTTATTGTATTTCGGTCACTTTTTTGCTCGAATAAGTCCAATTATTTTTAAACACCGTTTCATTTTATGCTGAGCTTTTAATGTCCTTTAAATTATTTTTTACTAGAGTCCAATATCTTTCAATTGCACGGAGTTTCGGACAATTTGATGGATTAGCCTCTATCGGTACAAACTCTTACAATTTCTTTGTTACAACTCCATTGTTTTGTTGTTGTAATGAGAAGAAGCGGAAACATGCCAGAAAATAGCAAATACACTGAATTTTATTAGGAAAGGGAGAAATCATTTTCAAAGGCACTCATTCACGTATATTACTGTGTGAATGCAACCATATTTTAATAATGAAGTGCTTCATTTCTGCGTATACATATGACTTCCCAAATCAAAAACTTTCTTGGGAATTTTGATATCTTTGATACACGAAATTTTTCTGCCATAATCCCTCGAGCATCTGCGATATAGAATTCCTGGCTATGAAGTTGAAAAAAGTCACCCTGTACGAACGTTTCATCGTCTACTATACAGAAATAAAATTTCTGAAAAAAATCGTCCGAAGTTATTTTTTATTTTTTACCTCCAAATTCTTGCTTGCGTTTCTAATATGACTTTTTTCTTACTTTATACGTCTTCAGGCTAGACTTCCTTGCCTATTTGTCTTCCATTACCAGATTACCATTCAGTGATCATGACTTCTTTGTATAATATTATGACCCAAGAAACTGTATTTTGCGGCACAACATCCTTCCCTGCAATAATTTTATATGACCAATGCAAGATTTCATGAAAAATTTGAATTATGTGTTTATGTGTTTTTTGTTAAACTTCCATTTTAAGAAAAACCAATTTTGTTATTACCATGAAACTTAGCACATGGCAAGTGAGCATAATGGCAAATATAAACCAGTTAACAGAATTATTAATTTTTTACCACATCAAAAGTTATAAGCCCAAGAGCGTGTACGGATTTTTTCGTGCGCAGTCCTTAATAGATACACCTTATATGTTGATATTAAAGTGGCTATAACTATAGAGATTTCTTTAGAAATACCCCGAGTATTTTTCTTTTAGTAAACAATTTGACAATTCAAAATGACAATTCAATGAAAACAAGCGCAAATATATTCGGCCCGGTCGAATCTATATACCCACCATCAACTTTTTAAAATTTTACGTTATATGGAAGGGGGTGGTAAAGTGGGCGGACCATGCCCTTTTTTGTTTCCGATTTTACATTGGTCCTTGAACTATTTGAACACAATTTCGTTGATTTTTACCTTATATGGGATGTGGGCGGTAAAGTGGGCGGACCACGCCCATTTTTTTTTTTCCGAGTTTATATCGACCCCCGAACTATACGTACAAAATTTCGTTGTCGTACGTGCTTTTATTAAAGAAATATCAGCAGAAAAGAATTCAAAGGACACCCTGTGTTTCTAGTTTTTAGTCCATAACTTTTTTGTTTATTAACCGATTTTGCCCATTTTCAATACCAAAGAAACCTTATATAAGATAAATATTTCGTCTCCCTACGTTGCCCCGTTCGAGCTCTAACCTGCTTTCAACAGACAGACGGACAGAGGGACAGACGGACGGACATAGCTAGATCGACTCAGAATCTAACCAGGACCCAAAAAATATATACTTTGTGGGGTCTTAGATGATTCCTTCGTCATGTTACACACGGAATGACAAAATCAATATACCCCCACCTTTTTGATGGTGGGTATAAAAATGGCAAATATATGCATTCAAATCGATTTCAATACCAAAAATTGTAGCTCAAACACAGAGAAAACACTTTTGTTATGGCAACCGAATTTTTTGCCCATCGAATTTTTTCGGCTGCATGTACTATCCTATAATTTGGTTCCGATAACTCTATAATTCGGTTACCGAAATTACCTAAAACTAATAATATGGTTGGTACAACTTCATAACAAATTTATGTAAATTAGTCCAGCTCAATTAAAAGAATATTTTTTTATTTTTAAATCTAGTTTTATTATATTACTACAATTAAAAATCGATCTAATATGAATTTAAAATATTTTATAAGACCGGAGTATTATTTTGCATAGTACCTTAACGAGTAATTAAAAAAATAAAATACGACAAAATCTGTATAGGATCTTACTATCTTAATTCAGGCAGCATCCATGCTTTAAGGCTACAAGAATTTCATGTCATAGCAGGACACACAGCAGTAAGATTTAAAACCAATACAAACGAACACCAACATATAACATAGATGCTAAAGTCACCAGAATTGTTTTTCGAGACTAGTTTAATAAAATTTTCAATGTTTTTCCATCATTTTTTTTCCAAATTTTCATTGGTATGATTGATAGTGAAAGTAAGATAAATTAATTATAAATTTCTCTTTTAATTACATTTCAGAAGGCTATAACTCCTAAACTAACACTAACTAACGAGCTTACAAAAATGTTTATATCACTCAGAAAACATCATCCATAGCAAGTAAAAGTTCTATAGGTATGATTATTAAAATTATTTAAAAATCAACAATAATGGTGATCTAAGTGATTTAAGCCATATTTTCAATTAAAATGTTTCTTTTTTATAAATATGTACATTTCTTAAAAACTAAAGATCCATGTAAAAAAAATTCCATTTTAAAATGTAAATTCCCCAAAATATTTCAAAAATTATTTGAAATATTTTTATAATTAAATAAATTACTCAAATTCAAAGTATTCTAAAAAATTCCAGCAAAAACTTTGCTTGCCATATAATGAGTTAAGAAGCTAATATAATAATTCTTCACAACTTACACATTAGATGAATAACTCATTATTTTAACACGGTGATGTCATTAGAGGCAACTACTTACTCTATATTATTACAGGTAGGCATTTCAGAAAGCCATTACTTAAATGTCATTGCAAGAAGTAATTACTTTGAATCTATTCAATAACTCATTAATTTCAAAGTATTACAGAAGTTATTATTAGTAAAATGAATTGTAACTATAGTTACATTATGGATTACAAAATCTGAAAAATAAAAACTTAATATTTTTTAAATTTATTTTCTTAAAACATAAACAATGTAAAATATTCAAACTACAGTTATAATTTTTCATGAGGGAATTAACATGGATTAGTTCACTCATGAATTGTTGACAATAAGCTAGTCTGCCTGCTTTTCGTCGTGTGTTTGACTCCACCAGAGACCCTGGTGTTTATACGATTGATAAAAAGTAACTTTTCCAAAAATCGGATCTGAAGTAATTGATTACATATCAGGTTAAAAGTAAGTAGTTACTACTTAAATTGAAATTATCCAATTTTAGTTACGAAAAAAACGTATTCAGAAGTTGAATATTAATTTATTTAAAATAACACCTATTTTCATTTATATTTTATTAATTGATACAACAAGAAAAATAATTGATTGCCAATAATTTTTTTAATAAACAATATTAATATATTGTTGTAATTAAAAAATGTAATTAGAATAATTTTTATATATGATAAAACGTTTAATAGATCTAATATATGATCACAGAGTTACAAAATGTTATTAAAAAGTGATGTGAGAATAACTAGAAGACAATTTTAATTCGAATTTTTTGATAAATTTTGAATAAAATCAAATAAGTCTTTTTTGAAATACACAGACAAATATTAAAATGGACTTCAATTACGAAATTGCCTATATTAATTAATTTTTGTTTGATTTTGCTTCAATCGTCGAAATGATAATATTAATTAACTAGAATAATTAATCTTATTATTACATTATTTTTTAATAAGGAGTGAGATCGAAAAATTCTTAACATACATAATATTCAATTACTTGGAAACGGTTAATCTTAGAGTTTTCATTATTTTTTTAATCATTTGATAATTTAGAACAGATTACAGAAATATATAATTTTTATGGTTCTAACCACTAATTATAAAATTGTAGACCATTTTTGAAAACCCTTTCTTTGGAGATTTGATAGTTGCTTCAGTAACTTTTTTGGAACAGTGTGTATATCTTCCGTTAAAATCATCGGTATTTTGGGACACCTTTTTTGTGCTCTTGAATTCACTTTTCACAAGAGCTCAATATCTTTCCACTGGTCTAAGCTATGGACAATTTTGAAAATTGATCTCTCTTGGTACTAAAACTATGTTATTGATTTGGTACCACTCCAGAGCTATCTTACCGTAGTGACGATACCAAATGGGTAAAAAAATATGTGGACACGTTGTTCTTTCTTAAGAAAAGAAGAAGTCTTTTTTGCAAATATTCCTTTATGCATATTTTGGTATTTATAGATCCGAATGTATCAAATGACTTTCCTGTTTTGCCGCAACTGCAAAAAGCTTGTCATACCATGAATTTTGTAAGAAATGTTTGCTGCTTTTGGATCTTAAACTTATCTCCAATATTGCTTCAAGCATTAGCAATAAACATTTTTGAGTCACAAGCTGCGAAGATTCGCCAGCACCTACGTTTCTTCGTCAATTATACAGCTTGAGTATTTTTGTATGAAATTTGGTTTTAAATTCCGAGTCCTATTTTTGGCTTGTAATTTTTTTTGCAGAATTCCAGTTTAGAATTTTTTGAACTTGATATATTATCAACTTTCCCATTAGCTTTAAATTTTCGCACCAAATAGTCGAAGCACTGAGAAAACTTAGCTGATTTTCTACCAGATGTGTTTGACGTTCCTTTCAATATGCCTTCAATTTTCTGGCCTTCCCAATATCATGTGGTCCTTTTTTCTTACCGAACTAGGTTTCACATCAATAGTCGAATTCTCCTGATACTGTTTAATACCATTAGAAACGATTTTACGGACGACATTTCATTCTGTGGCCAATTATTTATAAGACCTATTTGGATTTTTTGAAATTTTTTAATAACTTGTAGGACGTAAATCGTTTTCGTCACTTATTTTGATGAAAATAAGGACAAATTAACATGGTTGTTATTAAAAATAATAACTGAATTATTTTTCCATGATAACTAGTTAAAAAAAATTTTGAATATTGATTCCGAAAAAAGTTATGAGGCAAAATGTGTGTTAAGAATTTTTCGATCTCACTCCTTAGATATCATGAGCTGAAAATTGTTGGAAATTAACTTAAACTTTTTTCTTATTTTTACAGAAAAAATTTTCATTTTTCTTTATCTTTTTTTAAGAACTGTCAAATTATACAATCAAAATTGGAAATCAATTAGAAAGTTAATTATATAAATAAATAAGTAAATTTCAATATAAAGTTAGTTAATCATTTTATTAAAAAATAATTTGAAATACTTTTTCTGTTTATGTAATTTGAGTTTTTTTTAATAAGATATTTTTTAGTGAAAATTAGAAGTGTATTTTTGTAGCAGAGAGTTTTTAAATGAGTTCATAACACAGAAAGAATGATTTGTACCGTTAAAAGGATATTTTTTAGGATAAAATATGAAATACGCAAAAAATAATAATAATAAAATGATGTAATTTGATGTAAAATGATATAATTTTTTTTACATAAGAAGAGAAAATTGTAAATATACTTTAAAATATTTTCTAAGTTCTGTTGCAATCTGCAATAATCTTGTACAACATAATAGGTGTTGTCTTGTTATTTAATTACCCTATAAATCTATTTTTTTTTCTTCTAAAAATTACAAAAAACAAGCAATTTTAATATCAAACCATTTGTTTAGATACGATTAGAGGAAAAATAAAATACTAATTGCGACATAAGGAAAATAATATACAATTTAACCAGCATAATAAGTACATAAAGAAATTTAGATGGTTTTTCGAAAGAAACCACAATTAAACAAAAGTAATTATTTGTATGAATACAATGTATCTCTTTTATATAGAAAAAAGTATTAGTTAAATAAATAAGCAAACATAACAAAATAAAAAAAATAAAAAAAACATACAAAATAAAAACGGAAGCTGTTAAACAAATTACTACAACATTTTAGAAAAGATTACGACGACAAATTCAAAATCGTAAATAAAAAAAGAAAAATGGACGGACAGAAAGACAGACAGAAAAAAACCTCAAATAATTTATGCTTATCGTGTAGGAAGAAAAAAAAACAACATTTAAACACATGTCTTTTCAACTACCGAAATTGAATTTTTTTCCTTATGTACTATAAACTTCAAAAACGAAAGAGTAAAAATAAAACCTCACAACAAAGATCGGTGACAATAAGATCCGCTAAATGAGATAAGGAATTGGAAAGAGAAAAAAATTAAAAAAAAAAAAAACACAAAGTAAAGTAATGGCAACCGAGCAACAGTAGCAGTACTTAGAGATGCAACAATGAAAATAATGAGATAAGAAAAAAATTATCGAAAAAATCAAAGAAACAAGATCAAAAATCTGGGTTACAAAATACACTCACTTACAAACTTACAACATACATACCACATTATGTTTTCTTACAACACTTTAGAATTTTTTTTAAATACAACAATAAATTCAAATAAAATTTTTAACGACATCCTTTGACAACACAGTTTGTGGTGGCGCCAATATTTTGTTGCTTACAGAAGACTATGATGCAAAATGTCTATGTACATGTTGTGTGTGTGTGTTTGTTTTAAATCTTAAAGGATATTTCTGTTGTTATTTTTTTTTAGTATACTACCTATTTAGTTTTTGTAAGTTGTAAAATAAAATGTTTATGCTTGATCCTTTTCCTAATTTTATTGCCACATTTAAAACAGAAGATTACTTACAAACCAAATGACACTTCTGTTAAGGAAAGAGTAAAAATTAAGTTGACCGTGAATGAGAGAATTAAATATTTCTTGTTGGCATTTATAACAATACCCAACAAACAAGTAAGTAGTTTGGTAATTAAATTTTTTATGGGATTTCTTATGAAATTATGAAAAATATAATAAAATTTTTTTAAGGATTTGTTGAAAGAAGAATTTGTAGAAAATATATGAAAGAAATACTCATTTAGTTTAAATGTTTTTTTTTTTTTTACAATAGAATTTTAAATTTGTTAAAGTTTTCCAGCAAAAAAAGAGTAGTGGATGCACTTAATCTACACACAATTTAAAAATCGTCTATGTGGTACTCTACACCATTCTGTAGGTACAACTAATTTTGGGGGGGGGGGGGGGGGGTCCTATATGGATCAACAATTGGTCACAGGCAATCAAATATATGTAAACATTATATTATGTTATTTATGTCTTTGAGGGGAATTTCCAAAAGAGGGCTTTGTACGGGACCTCTGGTTAATTATGGACCTATTGTGATAAAATTTGGCACTGTAGCTTCCATTTATGTAAATCTTATTTGTGTCAAATATTAAATTGATACTAACATTTATATAGAATTTATGCACGTTAAAGTAGTTGTCGAAAGAGGGGTTTATATAGGAGTTATAGTTAATTGTGGACCGATCTTCATATAATTTGGCACACAGATTTCTACCTATATAAAACGTATATATACATAAGTAAATACTGCTATACTAAAACATTTATTTTCGTTTAAATCATATTAATGGGGAACTAGGGTTGCCAGATTAAAAAAGTGGTAATATTCTTTCACTTCTACAATTTTTTTTTTGTTCCAAAAAGGTTCTTCAAAGAAGAAAATGTATCGAAAAAATAAAATTTATCGAAAAATGTCTTTTAAAAAAGAAATTTAAAATCCAAAATTTATCGAAAAAGATCATTCAAGGATGAAAATTTATCAAAAAGGTTAATTTAAAAAAGAAAATTTATCGAAAAATGTCCTTTAGAAAAGAAAATCTATCAAAAAAGGTCCTTTAAAAAAGAAAATTTATCGAACAATGTCCTTTAAAAAACAAAATTTATCAAAAAATTTCCTTCAAAGAAAAAAATTTGTGGAAAAAAGGTCCTTTAAAAAATAAAATATATAGAAAATGGTCCATTAAAAAATTAAATTTATTCAAAACGAGAGAAGAAGATATAGTCGGTCAAGCCCGACTATATGATACCCTACACCATTTCGATTCACATTATTTTATTTTTACACATATGTACAACTTACTTGTGTTAAATATTAACATAATACTAACATTTGTATCGGATTTATGCACGTTAGAGATTTTCGGGAGAGGAGTTTGTATGGGAGCTATGGTCAGTTATGGACCGATCTTCATGAAATTTGGCAGACGGATTTTTGCTGATATAAAACTTATTTGTACTAAACTTCATTAAAATATTCCTATTTTTAAGGCATCTGTAAGTGTTAAAACTCTATTCCGGGAGGACATTTGTATGGGGGCTAGGTGAAATAATGGGCCGATCATAACCAAATTCAATAGGCTTCGTCCTTGTGTTGAAAGAAGCATATGTACCAAATTTCATCAAATTTTCTTCAAAATTGCGACCTGTACTTTGCGCACAAGCTTTACATGGACAGTCAGCCAGCCAGCCAGCCGACCAGACGGACGGACGGACATCGTTAAATCGACTCAGAAAGTGATTCTGAGTCGAACGGTATACTTTAAGGTGGGGATCCGAAGATTTTTTCTCTGCAATACAACTTCTGCACAAACACATAATACCCCAACCAAACACATAATACCCCAACTAAATATCCTATAGAAAAGAATTGAAAAATTTCCTTTAAAAATTAAAATTTATCGAAAAATTTCCCATAAAAGAAAATTTATAGAAAATCTATACAAAAAATGTCATCCAAAAAATTTTTTTACGAAACTTTATCGAAATTTTACTAAAAAAAAAATAATTTATCGAAAATTTCCTATAAAAAGAAAATTTATCGAAACTTTCCTATTTTATCGAAAATTATCTATAAAAAAAAATTTATCAAAAATTTCTTATAAAGAGAAAATTTCCTATAAGAAGAAAATTTATCAAAAATTTACTATAAAATGAAAATTAATAAAAAAACAAGTAAAAGCGTTATATTCGGCTGTGCCGAATCTTATATACCCTTCACCACCGTTGAGATGGAATTATATTTGGTTTTATCTATATATATAAAAGAGTAATGACTGAGTGATTGACTGACTGATATACTCGGTGATTCATCATCGCACAGACCAAACGGTTAAGACTAGAAAGATGAAATATGTACTGCGGATTGGTCTTCTACCGAATAGATCCACTAAGACGGGATTTTTGGAAATTCGAATGTTTAGGGGGTAAAAAAGGGTAGAAACTGGTAAAATCGGTAACCTCACATTTTTCTTAAACTAATAGAGAAACAATAAATAATAAATTAAATAGTTTGAATGTTTAATAATAATTCTAAGACAATATTAAATTAAAAAATGGTATCGGGAAAATTTATGGACCGATTTGACTGATTTAAAAAACCGAAAATCGAAAAAATATTTATGATCGATCAGTGCAAGAATTAAGTCCAATCGTAATAATCGTAATAACGCGTTTTCGCTTAAAACTCGGTTCATTTTTTTAACACAAAAAGGAAAAATTTTCGAATTTTCAGTGAAAGAATGAAGCCTTTAGCTTACATAGTTCCTTCAAAAAGTTGAAAACGATATTATATGCCATAGTTCATTGTTGTTGTTTTTCAGCACCCAAGAAAACAACAACTATAAGGGAAACGCTCATCAAAAAAATAAAAAAAGATTTGGCAATAACTCGGTTGTTTATTATCCGATTTGGTTGATTCAAAAAACCGAAATTTCAGAAATACAATAGGGTTGTCTACTGTATGTAAATTCTCCTTATAGATGATGACAAGTGGGGGTTGTTGAAGAGATAAAGGGGGTTATCAATCTATAATGGAGAATAAAATATAATTACTCTTTTGATAAGAGCAATTATAATTTTAGGGGGGTTTTGGGAATAAAGAAAAAATAAGGGGATTCAATTAGTGGTGTAGCTGGTTCTTATAACAACAATTTCTCACCTTTTAGTTTGCAGGAAAATCCAGAAATGAGGTAAGTATTCGGTAGGGTTTTTCTTTTAACTTCAATTCAATTTCCATTTTTATTTTTTTTTACAGTAACTTAAATTAAGGTAAGTACTAGATGTGGTTTACAAATGGTTCAGAGGAAAAAATGGCAAGTAGATGGCTCGATTGCAAAATGGCAAGTGATTGGATCGATTGCAAAATGCCAAGTGACTTTTCCTTCGTTTGTAAAAGTCTCCTTAGGGGTTTTAATCAAACTATCGCTACTTGACGAAAAACCGATAATGTTTCTTTTGTAAAAGAATTTAAGTGATGATGACATTGCCAGATTATTTAAACTGGAGTAGTATACACTACTCAAAATGATCTTATATTAATTTATTTCGATTAATATAAAAATTATAAATTAATTATAATTTAAGTGTCCATTAGGATTGGACAATATTTGTAACCGATCTATCTTACATAAGATAAAAAAATATATTTCGGCCAATATCTCGGTTAATAATGGACCGATTGAGTTCATTTTTTTTCTACACTAAAATTCAGAAAAAAATTGTTGATCCTTTGTCTTAAAAACGAAGCCAATAGCTTGTATAGGGGATTCAGAAAATCGAAAACCGGTTTTAAAAATCGTTTTTTTTAATATCTCGGCCATCTTTGAACCGTTTTTTTTAAATTCAATAGAAATTTCTGACCTTTTGATACATATATCATGTATCTATTTTATCGGAAGGCTTTATAAACGCCATTTACAGTATTTTTAAGCCAAAAAAACAACATAGACATATCTCCTTTATTTATGAACCGATCTTGCTGAATTTCAATAGCAAGATTTTCGAAAGAATTTCCGATCGTTTGATATATATATTATATATATGGCAGTTGTCGGTGGGCTTCATAAACGCCATTTCAACTGAGGGACACATGGACGGACGGACGGACGGACATCGTCATATCGACATAATTTCTTATAAAGATCAAGAAAATGTAAAATTTGTTTCTCTCCGACGAAAATTGTGGAAATTACAAACGGAATGACAAAATTATATATACCGTTTACACCTGTGGTGATGGGTATAATAAAATGTGTTTATAAAAGAAATTTATTTGAAATTTGTTATAAAGAAAAAATAATTAAAAATAGTTTTTAAAAATTATCGAATAATTTTTATAAAACATAAATTTATCGATAACTTCCTATAAAAAGAAAATTTTCTATTGAATTAAAACTCATCAAAAATTCCTTATTCCTTATCGAAATATATCAAATATTTCTTATGAAAAGCAAATTAAACGAAAGTTTTCTATAAAATGAAAATTGATTGAAAATAAGTTGCTCATGAATTTTATTATTATTACTTATTTTTAACATTTAAGTTTCATTTATAACTATATATGTATATACCAACAAAAATCTTAAGTATGTCTAACAGTTAACAAAAAAATTGTGTCATTGTATGACATTATTTTAAGTGTCATTACAAGAATTGGCGACAAAACTCATCATTACTGATGATCGTTAAGTGACAGGTACTCAAAATTTTAAATGGCAACGGGTCGAAAAATAAAAACAAAACCGAAAAAATTTAATAAAATTTGTTTTAAGTAGTTTTTAAATGAAACCGCCTTCTGAGTTTTGACACGACACAAAACAATACCGCAACAACAAAAAATAGACAAAACCACTTGATGCTACAGACAGACATAAATTGTTCACAGTCATTGTCTTGGCAGAGACATAAAATTGAATGTAAAACGGTTTTCATAAATAAAAATGTATGACGCCTGCCTTATGTCCTTACAAATAACGTTAGAAAACAAATTGAGTTTTGTTTGCCAATGGGTGGTGCTGAGACAAAACCTCCTTAGTCTAGTCATTCATGCTGCCACAATCTCTTGTGCTATATATTGAAAATGTATCAGTTTTAATATTTAACAAGTTTTAAGTAACAAATTAAAAATGCTACTAGATTTTGTCACCCATCATGTCATAGTGATGCAATTACATGGCTACTGGCTGCACCTGATGCCGAACTGAAAACGAATTTACAAGATATTTTCATTGTTGAGGGTGTAACCTAGACATGTATTAAATTAAAATAAATCTTATGTTTTTTTTTTGTGGATTTTAAAGTAATAAACCAAATTAAGGTTTGACTAATATGTTTTATTATTTTTTTAAAATTTATTTAGTTCAGCCTCAAGTTCAAGGTTATAAAAGCAATTTAATTATAGTTTTTGTTGCAGTCTTATCCTGTATGATTTTCACGCAGGCGTTTAGCGTTACAAATTTTTGGCAGACGTTCATATTTTTTTATACGCTACACTAAAACACGTGATAGACGAGAATGTAGTTATGTTAATATAATGTTTGTATATGAAATTATTGGGACACATACACGGAGACAGGCTAATTAAACTCCCAGGCATTTTTGTTTAATTTTTTTATTTCATATTAATTCTTTAAGAAAGTTTTATTGCTATTTAGTAGGGTTCCTTAGAATCTGATTATACCTAAAAAAGAAATTACATTATTTGTTGTTTTCTTTATAAGAGAATTTAATGCCGCCATGCCTGTTTAATGGTGGTGGATATTTGTTAATGGTGTGGAAAAATTGTCGGCCATTCATGTTGCAAATTTATTTTTATGTAAATTTTCTTATTTAGGTGTTTCATCACTGAACACGTTTTCATATTTGTTTTGTTATTGGAGTTGTAGTCTCTGTTAAAGATTGAAATAAATTGCAAAATATTACGCTTCATGAGCATGAGAAGTGTTGCTTTAAATTGAATGGAAGTCATGTAGAATATCATACATTCCACATGATGAAATAAAATTTATAATTTTCATTAATAACAAAAGAGAAATAGTTTTCAAAATTAAAAACAAAAATTATATTTAAATGTTTGGAATATTTCAAACAACTAAATATTATTTTATTCATTTCACAATTCTTAAATTGTATTAAATAATATTATAATAACTACTAAACAATACCTCACTATTACCACCTTTATTTAAATTTCCTACATCTGATTTTTTAACAAAAATTTTCCTATGAAAAATAAAATTAGCATTTAAATATTAAGATCACTATAAAAATAATTATCTGCCACACCATATGGCTTATTTTCAATTTGTCAAAAATTTATCAAATTTATATATTTACATTATAATTAAAGTTGTATGGTATAAATTTGGCAAAAAATATTTAAATATTTTAAAATGTTTATCTAACAAATCTATTGTAGTATTTGTTATTTTGCTATAATTTTTTATCAATTACCCGAAAAATTATCACTAAATTATCGCCAGCTTTTGTGTTATAATGATGAGACAGATAAAAATATGTTTTCTTTTTTTATTATAAATTGTTGTGCTGTTGTTAATCAAAATATTTTTTTAAACGTAAAATTTGTATTACTTCGTTATTGTTGTTTACGAAATTTCCATTGCAAATGCGTCAAAGGGAATTAAATGATATTGTTATTATGGAACAAAATATATTTAAAGGTTAAATTTGAGTTTAAAAATAAAAATAAAGGTATTTTTGTAGACATATTAATTGATTTGGGGAAGTAATATTGTAGACGGTTTTTAAATGTAAATAAAAAAGTACGCTACAGTTAGCAAATATGGCAATATATTAAAGTCTACTTATAGCTTAGTCAGTAACTGTCAATACGATAGACTATACGTAGTTTAAATTAAAGTCTGCTACTATGGATTACATTATAGACTACACTATAATTAACATTTATTAACGCTATAGTTACACTATAGACTACATTATAATCTGCACTATAGTGTATAGTTTACACTGTACTTCACACTGTAGTGTACACTATAGTTAACACTTTAGCCTACACTAAATTTTACACTATGTATACATTATAGTTTCTCTATAGTATATGTTTACGCTATAATATACACTGTAGTTAACACTATAGTTTACACTATAATTTACACTATAGTTTGAACCATAGTTTACATTACAGTTTGCACTATAATATACAACATATTATGCACTATATTTTACACTATAGTTTACTGTAGTTTACACTATAGTTAACAACATAATTTACATATTAGTTTACATTATAGTTAAAGCTACAGTTTACACTATAGTTTACATTATAGTGTACACTATAGCTTACATATAGATTACACTTTAATTTACACAATATTTTATACTTTAGTTTATATTACAGTTTAAACTATAGTTTACACTATAGTTTACACTAAAGTTTACATTATAATTTGCACTATAGTTTACATTATAGTTTATACTATAGTTTACACTTTAGTTTACACTATAGTTTACACTATAGTTTATACTATAGTTTACACTATAGTTTACACTATAGTTTACACTATAGTTTACACTATAGTTTACACTATAGTTTAAGCTTTAGTTTACACTATAGTTTAAATTATAGTTTACACAATAGTTTATACTATAGTTTACACTATAGTTAATACTATAGTTTACACTATAGCTTACACTTTAATTTACACTATAGTTTACACTTTAGTTTACACTATAATTTACAATATATTTTCACTTCAGTTTGCACTATAGTTTACACTATAATTTACACCATAGTTTACATTATAGTTAAGACTATAGTTTACACTATAATGTACATTATAGTTTACACTTTAGTTTACACTATAGTTTACACTGTAAATTCCGCCATAGTTTACACTGTAAATTCCGCCATAGTTTACACTATATTTTACATTCTATTTTACACTATAGTGAACTCTATAATTTATGTTATAGTTTACACTATAGTTTACACTATAGTTTACACTTAAGTTTACATTATAGTTTACAATACAGTTTACACTATAGTTTACACTATAGCTTGCAATATAGTTTACACTATATTTTATACTATATTTTACGCTATAATTTATGTTATAGTTTATAGTTTACACTATAGTTTACACTGTAGTTTACAATATAGTTTATACTTAATTTATGTTATAGTTTATAGTTATAGTTTATAGTTTACACTATAGTTTACACTGTAGTTTACAATATAGTTTATACTTTAGTTTACACTATAGTTTACACTATAAATTACACTATAGTTTACACTATAGTTTACACTATAATATACACTATAGCTCATACTATAATTTACGCTATAGTTAAAACTATAGTTTACACTATATTTTACATTATAGTTTACACTATAGTTTACACTACAGTTTACACTATAGTTTACACTATAGTTTGCAATATAGTTTACACTATATTTTGTACTATATTTTACGCTATAATTTATGTTATAGTTAATAGTTTACACTATAGATTACATTATAGTTTACACTATAGCTAACACTCTAGTTTACACTATAATTTACACTATAGTTTACACTATAATTTACACTATACTTTACACTACAATTATGTTGTAACACTTTAGTTTAAACTATAGTTTACACCACAGTTTACACTATAGTTTACTCTATATTTTACACTATAGTTTACACTATAATTTACACTATAGCTTATACTATAATTTACACTATAGTTAAAACTATATTTTACATTATAGATTACACTATAGTTTACACTACAGTTTACACTATAGTTTACACTATAGTTTACACTATAATTTACACTATAGCTTACACTTTAATTTACACTATAATTTACACTTTAGTTTACACTATAATTTACACTATATTTTCACTTTAGTTTGCACTATAGTTTACACTATAGTTTACACCATCGTTTACATTATAGTTAAGACTATAGTTTACACTATAATGTACATTATAGTTTACACTTTAGTTTACACTATAGTTTACACTGTAAATTCCGCCATAGTTTACACTATATTTTACATTCTATTTTACACTATAGTGAACTCTATAATTTATGTTATAGTTTACACTTAAGTTTACATTATAGTTTACAATACAGTTTACACTATAGTTTACACTATAGCTTGCAATATAGTTTACACTATATTTTATACTATATTTTACGCTATAATTTATATTATAGTTTATAGTTTACACTATAGTTTACACTGTAGTTTACAATATAGTTTATACTTTAGTTTACACTATAGTTTACACTATAATTTACACTATAGTTTACACTATAATATACACTATAGCTCATACTATAATTTACGCTATAGTTAAAACTATAGTTTACACTATATTTTACATTATAGTTTACACTATAGTTTACACGATAGTTTGCAATATAGTTTACACTATATTTTGTACTATATTTTACGCTATAATTTATGTTATAGTTAATAGTTTACACTATAGTTTACATTATAGTTTACACTATAGCTAACACTCTAGTTTGCACTATAATTTACACTATAGTTTACACTATAAATTACACTATAGTTTACACTATAGTGTACACTATAATTTACACTATAGTTTACTTTACACTACAATTATGTTGTAACACTTTAGTTTACACTATAGTTTGCAATATATTTTGCTCTATATTTTATACTATATTTTACGCTATAATTTATGTTATAGTTTATAGTTTACGCTACAGTTTTCATTATAATTTACACTATAGTTTACACTATAGTTTACACCATAGTTTACATTATATTTTACACTATAGTTTACACTATAGTGTACACTATAATTATACTATAGTTTACACTATAGTTTATGCTTTAGTTTATAGTTTACACTACAGTTTACATTATAGTTTACACTATAGCTTACACTGCAGTTCACATTATAATTTATGTTATGTTTACTCTATAGTTTACATTTTAGTTTACATTATAGTTTAAACTATAGTTTACATTATAGTTTAAACTACAGTTTACACTATAATTTACACCATAGTTTACACTTTAGTTTAAATTTACACTATAGTTTACACTGTAGTTTACACTATGGTTTATACTATAGTTTTCACTATGGTTTACACTATAGTTTACACTGTAGTTTACATTGTAGTTTACACTATAGTTTTCACTATAGTTTGCCCTATACTTTAAACAATAGTTTACATTACAGTTTGCACTATAACTTAAAATTTAGTGTAGTTTACACTATAGTGTAGTTTACCCCATAGTCTATGCTTTAATCTAGACTCGTACTTTGCTTATATTTCCTAGCAATATTTCCCTTTCTCCATTAGTAACAAAATATTCAAATTTTAATCTAATTTCATATTTGTACTCGTGACAGAGCAGTAATTTTACTAAACTAATTGAATAATACCAAAACAAGTAGTGTACTTTTTGTATAAATAAACATTATTATAATTCAGGTATCTAAGTGTCCAAATAATACTTATATTTACATACAAACATCATACTACATACATCACAATATTAACGATTATTGTTATTATTATTTTCATTTCATTTATTGTGTTGTTGAATCATTATGCTAATGCATTTTAACACCTTCAAATAAAACGACAACTCATCGAATAAATACGACAAGTACAACAAAACATTTATTTATTTTTAAACAAATAAAAAAAAGTTAAAAAGCGACGTAGTATAATGTTAATGTATTTTTTATTATTGTTGTTATTATTAGTAGAGTTTAGTTTATTTATGACAAATTTTTTTTTGTTGGTTAAACGTTTAGGAAAAAAAAAAAGTGGTAAAAAATAGACAAAATAGCAAACTCTTACGTTGTTATACTGGATCTACAAACATACTTGTTGAAGAGAGAGGGTTTGAATTAAAGACGAAGTGTATTTAACACCTTTTCTTATTACATTATGGATATAAGTAGTTAGCAAAGTTATAGTGTGTTGGGGTATGACAAGTATTACGAGTTCTTGTACTATTTTTTTTTTTTTTTCTACTTTGTGATTATAATGATGACTGACTGACTGGTTAAATGATTAAATGGATGGATGAGTGAGTGGTGGCTTTGAGTAAGTAAAAATGTGTGGATGGTAGAAGAAAAAAATTACTATGAATTTGAAGGGGGGCCTTAAATTGTTTATGCATGAATTCTACTACTGTTTGGTAACAATAAGAAAGAAAAAAAATGAAAATAGTATAGTAAAGGTGTTTTTTCTTATAGCAGAGATTTAAAATAATACAAACTTTAATAGTTTTTGGGGAGATTATAAATAATTAAAATCTGTATTTTATAAATGTTTATATTATGTTTATATACACATATTAAAATAATATCTTATAGAAATTTTAGCTTTAATCTGAAAATTATTATTTGAATTATTACTATTATTTTTTTTTTTCTTAATAATGTAAATTTCAATATTTCTAACGATTTGTAGTCTAGAACACTTCCTTTATACTCTTAAATCCTTCAGCTTTCCGACAGACAATTTTTTATATATTATATGTAAAATAGAAAATTTTATTAAATTTGGGCAACGAAAGTTGGTAAACATTTTAAAGATGTTCTAGAAAATCGTTTAAAACTCCGCCATTCCTAAATGGATTTCGCTAAATTTTAATACCAAGATTTTCCAGACTATAAACCACATATATTTTGAAAAAGAAATATATTTATTAAACTATGGACTTAAAAAAATCCATTTCAACATACAGACGGAAAGACATCTAGATATATATTCTCAAAAGTTATTTTTAAACATAAAAACCAGGAAAATTTTTAATTAGAGGTCCATTTTATGTGAAGGATCTACAAATATTATTGATTTATATAAAGATAATGGTGGATATATTTTTTGGTTTTCTCTAAGAGAAATTTATATTTTTGTGCTACTCAAGGAATGGCTGACGAAAGACTGAACAAAAGAAGATAAAAAATTTTCACAAATTCTATGAAATTTATATGTTATATCAATAATTTAACTTATTTAAGCTACTGTCTCTTACTTTAATATATGTAAATAATAGATAGTAAGTACTCATAATAGACAATACGAGAAGAGAAAAGAAAAGAACGAATCAACGAGTAAATATTACCACCAGCACCACTAGTAAACACTACAAAGTAATTCGTGAGGCGTAAATTAATTCAATTCAATTGAAACGTTGATAAAATTCCAAGAAATTTATTTATTTTTTGTTGTTTTCACATTCACTTACAGTCTGCTGTATAATTTAAACGCCAGTGGAAAAAATAAATAAAGAATTTTTTGAACGGATAAGTAATATATACGAGTTATATTGACTTGGATCAACAGCCACAAAGTAATAACAAATACAACAAACAAAAATAAAATTAAATGACAATGGAATAAAATGAAATGCAATGTTGCCTGCAATGGAATCAGTTGGCATGACACAATGAATGGCTAAATGGTTGCAATGAATGTGTCGCTATGGTGTATTAGTAACTCATTATACAATTGCGTTAAGCTGTGAAATTTGTTGTTTGTTTATTTGCCTTTTGGAAAGATGAAACTGAACAACTGAACAACAACAACAAAAAAGAAAACAAATATTAAGTTAATTTACTTGATTTTTCCAAGTTTTTTTTCTAAAAAAAAAAAAACAAACTTTGGATAACTTTTTATGTTCATACACATATTTATTTGTATTAGTGGGGGTCTAGCTATAAATATAAGTTGAAGTTTTTTTTTTTTATTTATGATCATTTCATTTTTATGTCCGTTTGTTTGTTTTAAAATGAAAAAAAGCCTTGGCTATGTTATTGTTCATCATGATGATCATGTTTAACTATGATCATGATGACAATGTTTACTTGCTTAAATGCATAATAATTTCGTTTATTTAAACAGTTTTCACAGTCTAGGCAAACATTTAATTCCAGTAGTTGGCAGAAATATTTAGAATTTATAATTTTTGTTTTGTTGAAAGTTGGCACAGGGTTTTAGAAAACGACAAAGACAAATAAACAAAATCATAAACAATTCACAAGAAGAATTCTTAAAGCTTTTTAATATATTTATAGTTGCTTTTTGGTAGACATTTATATATTTATGAATTAAACATACAGTGAGTAACAAAAGACATGGTTTTTTTTGAAAAATTATTAAAATGTCTGTAGATGATACGACAAACTTTATAATTAAGAGTACAATTTATTAGGTTTATTAGCATTTGCTTTAAAAGTATTTATGAATGAAATATACAGTGAGTGGTAAAAAAAAGTGAACCAAAAGCTGATAAATATATTTGTTTTTTATAGGAATTTTTCGATAAAATTTCTTTTTATAGAAAATTTTCAATAAATTTTCTTTTTGTAGGAAATCTTCGATAGACTTTTTATTTAGGAAATTTTCGATAAATAAAAAAAATTTTGTTTTTATAGGAAATTTTCGATAACAATTCATTATATAAAAAGTTTTTGATAAAACTTATAAGTTATCGATAAATTTTCTTTTTATAGGAAATTATTGATACATTTTGTTTTTATAAGAATTTTTTTTTATAAGAAAATATCGATACAATTTCTTTTTATAGGAAAATTTCGATAAATTTTCTTTTTATAATGAATTTTCGATGCAATATCCTTTTATAGAAAATTTTCGATACAATTTCTTTTTTCTAAGAAATTTTCGATAAAATTTCTTTTTATAGAAAATTTTCGACAAATTTTCCTTTTTGTATGAAGTTTTCGATAAATTTCTTTTTTATAAGAAGTTTTCGTTAAATTTCCTTTTCACAGGTTAGGTTTGGTTCTACGGGCAGTGTCCTTAATAGACATCTCACGTGGGTCCATGATGAAAATCTGATCCCGTTGTGGTACCCCAAAACAGTTTCACAGTCGTCTGTACTAAACAGACTGCATCGCTGCTGCGCCAAACCAATTTGTACCTATAAGGAAGGAAAGAAGTGACTTTAACTTTTGTGCGCCTAAGTCACCATGATTGAAGGTAGGAAAGCCTAGCGTGGCAGTCCTTAGCTCCGACAATGCCTTGCAATCGCATAATAGATGGAAGACTGACTCTTCTTCAGTCTCATCATTACAACTTCTACAGAAGTCATAATAAGAAAGACCCATTCTACGCGCATGAATCCCTAGGATACAATGGCCAGTAATTACTGACACTAGCAATCTTTCTTGTGTTCTAGAGAACGAATAAAGTGATATAGTTTTGTTCACATCATAAGTGGGCAAGATAGTTCTTGCAATTCGACAAGTGGGTTCAATCTCCCATCTAGTTTGAGCAGTTCTAAAGAGTTCAAGATTGAACATTGATTTACATTCCGCTCAAGGAATGCCTATCAGTTGATCGATAGACTCATCACTAAGAGTCAATCCCTTTTTGGCAGTAACGTCCGCCATGTTATTCCCAACACATTCGCTGTGTCCAGGAATCCAAATTAGCTTAACATTTGAAAGTCTCGCTCTCTCGTTGAGAGATACCAGGTATTCAGTTGTTAACAAAGATGTCGTATAGACACCCGCTATAGATCTAATGGCTGCTTTGCTGTCAGTAAAAATCTGAAATGAGCAGTCCTTAGACACCCTCCATTGATAGACTAAGATAGAATATCTAGCGCTAATTAGCATAATATCAAGAACCTCACTTATATTGGAGACAATAAATGTCGGCTCTGAGCCACTGTTAACTATATCTAGATTAGTATCAAGAATAAAGTCGAATAAACACTCACTCCTCAGGATAGTATCACTACTCCCCCAGATGATGTGGTGCGAATTGGCATCAGCACAGATGATTATGGGAATATCTGAGCTGTTCACCTTCCTTACAGCATTGCGGACTGACTCATTAGGTGGAGAGTCACCGTGGTCATGCCGCTGTAACCGTATCTTCATCGCTGAAATCAGACAAGATGAAGATATTCATGGATGATTTTGTCAGTATACAAGATCTAACTTTGTTATTACCTGTACTATTGGCACACAATAGCTTGTAGCCTTTAATATTTAGTCCGCAAACCCAGTCCTGATGAAACCATGGTTCTTGGACCATGACGAGCTCCTCCTTTCACTCCGACAAACGGAGGAGCAAAGCAGCGGATGCTGCTTTAGAGTGGTGTAGGTTGATCTGCGTCACCCTTCCCATTCACATTGTTGTCGATAATCGTGACGTTGAGCGTTCTCGTCACTCGCCTCATCCGTGTAAACAGAGAGTCCATTCACCATCTCTGTGAGAGAGTGGGTTTCTTCCTTGTCACAAGGATTGGCGTCTTCGACATTGACCGCGCTGTCAGTTGACTGCGTGGCATCGATGACCGTCGGAGAGGGATTGGTTTTGTTATCATTTCGGTAGACTTGGAGAAAGATCGTACTAAATCCATAGTAGACCTTTCCCTGCTTCTCCCTCAGTGGTACCAAAGACTTCTGATTAAGGACAACAATCGCCATTCTCGAGGATCCTTTAGCGTTTGTGCCCTTGACAACTTTCCAGTCATGAGTTGGAAGTTGCGGATTACAGCACTGGAGAATTCTCAAGATCTCCTCAGGATTGGAAGGTTCAGCTGGTATGACGGCGATGGATCTGGGCCTGCGAGGTATCTCACTCGCAAGTACCACATCCAACTTGGTGGTATCCCAAGACTCACCAATTACGGCGAGTTTTAGCAGTTTTTCATAGGATGTATTCGATAAATTTCCTTTCCATAGGAATTTTTTGATAAATTTCCTTTTTATAGGAAGTTTTCGATAAATTTCCTTTTTATAGGAAGTTTTTGATAATTTCATTTTTATAGAAAGTTTTCGATAAATTTTCTTTTTATAGGAAATTTTCGATAATTTTCATTTTATAGGAAATTTTTGATAAATTTTCTTTTTATAGGAAAATATCGATTATTTTCTTTTTAAAAGAAAATTTCGATAAATTTTCGTTTTATAGGAAAATTTCGATAAATTTCCTTTTATAGGAAAATTTCGATAATTTTCTTTTTATAGGAAAATTTCGATAATTTGATTTTTATAGGAAGTTTTCGATAAATTTTCTTTTTATAGGAAATTTTAGATAAATTTCCTTTTTATAGAAAATTTTCGATAAATTTTCTTTTTATGGGAAATTTTCGATAAATTTTCTTTTTATAGAAAAATTTTCTTTATAGAAAATTTTGATAAATTTTCTTTTTATAGAAAAATGTTCGATAAATTTTCTTTTATAGGAAAATTTCGATAAATTTTCTTTTATAGGAAAATTTCGATAAATTTTCTTTTATAGGAAAATTTTTATGGTTTCATTTTTATAGGAAAATTTTGATAATTTAATTTTTATAGGAAGTTTTCGATAAATTTTCTTTTTATAAGAAAATTTCGATAAATTTTCTTTTTATAGGAAAATTTTGATAATTTCGCTTTTATAGGAAAATTTTGATAATTTCGTTTTTATAAGAGGTTTTCGATAAATTTTCTTTTTATAGGAAATTTGCGATAAATTTTAATTTTATAGGAAGTTTTCGATAAATTTTCTTTTTATAGGAAATTTATGAATAATTTTCTTTTTATAGGAAATTTACGAATAATTTGATTTTTATAGGAAGTTTTCGATAAATTTTCTTTTTATAGGATTTTTTAGATAAATTTCCTTTTTATAGGAAATTTTCGATAAATTTTCTTTTTATAGAAAAATTTCGATAAATTTTCTTTTTATAGGAAAATTTTGATAAATTTTCTTTTTATAGGAATTTTCGAATAATTTGATTTTTATAGAAAGTTTTCGGTAAATTTTCTTTTTATAGGAATTTTTAGATATATTTTCTTTTTATAGGAAATTTTTGATAAATTTTCTTTTTATAGGACAATTTCGATAAATTCTCTTAAAATAAAGAAAATGTTCGATAAATCAGTAAAAACCCGAAACTTGGAGGTGGAAATGTGTACGTGTTTGTTTCATAATTTTGAACTTCAATTAATGGGTACTTTTTTAATAGTGCTTATGCTACACACAGAAAAAAGATTCTTTGGAAATCGGCTCTCATTACTAAAATCTTACAAACCATATCGAATTTTTGATTTTACTATCAACAATTTATAAATATAACATATTTTATTCTTCTATAGCCGTAAAAGTACAACTACAATGGAAAATAGGTTACCAGAATAATAAAATTATTCAGTTAATCAATTTAACTCTTTGCTCAAATGGATCCCACTAAATGAATAGAGGGAACCGAATTAAATTCATTATAACGTTTCTAAGCATTATCAGTATGTTGATAACAATCAAAAAATGTTTCACATTAGAGTATTTTTGGAAATGAAAGGAATTCAGTTGCAACAGTTGATTAAAAACTTATGAATTTCACTAAATTCGATTATTGTAAAGGAATACTTATAACTATTTAACGTAATTCGGTGCTTTCAACCAATATTAATTGCTCTTGACATTTATAAATAATATTTTTTTTTTTTTTTACGTAAACACAAATTTATAAAAATAGGAAGAAAAAAAATAATAGAAATAAATTTCCAGCATATGTTACAACTATTTAGATGTTCCAGATTTTCAAGGACGTATTGGACTTTTAAAGGTATGTTAATCTATTCGTATTTTGTTCTATATTGTTTCATATATACAAATTTATGTTGATATTAATATGATATATTTTTATTTTTTAGAATTAAATGAACATCAAGGAAAAAGAAACGGAAATCATTATGTTCTATGAAATAAAATACAAATGCAAATTTTGTGATATCTCTACACAATTGAATATACATCGGGGAATTATTCCTTGAGATAACCATATGAACTTGTAAAACCACATTTGTTACTGACCTTGAAATACATATATAAAAGGTTTTTATTTTGTATTTTTGAATTACTATAAATAAAAGCGATAATTATAAACTTCAATAAATAAAAAAGATTTATATTTGGTGTTTTATTTACTATAACTGTATAATTCGGTTGTTACTGCCGATTTTAAGGATTTAAAATTAGTTACAACTACCGAAAATATTCAGTAGTTGCAACTGAAGTGTGAGTTTGTTCTCAGAACCTCCCGAATTCGATTGGCAAAAAATTCGGTTGCCACAACGAATCTGTTTTCTCTGTGTAGGGGTTTTCGAAATGAGTGTAGCTTCTCCTCTATTTAAAGATGTTACACAGCAACTTTTCTTAATTTGTATGACTCAGAATATCTGTTCTTCCTACATGTTCTGACTCAAGCAGATTGTTGTCGTCCGGATAAAACATTCTAAAATTAATAATAGTTATCCAATTTGTCGAAATTACTTATACATATATAAATATTTTATCAATTTGGTTTACTTTTCCAACTAAAAACCTTAAAATGGGTCATCATATCATAAACATTTTGTATTACTTAGAAAAACATTTAACCAATATTCTCTAATTGTTATAAGGTCATTTTCATAGTTAGTCTTCTTCTATATTTTCTTACAATTAATTTATTTGTTTACTAAAACAATAATTAATAATAAACAATTGTTGATGTAACTCCCAACTAACAGACAAAATCATTTAAATTAAAAAAAAAAAAAAAAAAAAACAACAAGTACTATATATCTACAACAAACAAATAAGTAATACATTACTTATTTTCTTGTTATACCATTAATACAACACACTTTTTTAAACAGGAACTGCTCCAACAACAACAACAACAGAAATACAAACTCGTATAAATAGAAGCCCAAGAAGTCTGTCTACCCATTGTGCTGGGGATACAAGACAAAGAGAAAACGAGGTAGAGGGAGATTGTGTAAAAATGTGCCATGGGAGCTTTAAAGAATGAATCAACCTGTCAAAAGGCTCGTTAACGCCAACAGCATTTTTACGGTTGCAACCTTAAAAATCGAAAATGATCGCCCCTCGACATATTTAACGTTTTAACAAAAATAACAATAACAACAAGTAAAATAAACCAAAAAAAAAAAAAAAAACATTAAACAGACAGACAGTAATATATATATAAACAGATACATACATATGTATGTATGTGTGTGTGTATGTAGCTACAAAACCAACAAATGTGTCTTGAAAATAGAGGAATGCCAGAGGGCCACCAAAAAATATACGTTCTGTAACAAAAATAATAATAAAAAAAAAATTTAAAAACTCCAAATTCATGGTAGAAACCTTAACAAATGAATTTTTCAACGAAAATGAGAAGAAAAAAAAATTAAAGAAATAAAAAAAAAAAAAACTTAAAAAACATGTTAACAAATTTAAACGTATGAAATTTTCATTAAATATTATTATAAGAGTACAAACTCTTTTCTTAAGTTTATTGTTTGCTGTTGTTACTGTCGCTGCTGCTGACCTGGCGCCAACAAATTCAAATTGTTTTTAATTTTTTTTTTGTTCCTTTAACCAAAAGCTTTTGCTTATACAAATGTATGCCAACTCATTGAGTTTTATTTTGCCACTACAAATAAGTTTGAAGATGAGAAATAAAAAAACTACTGTCGGTTTACTGATGCTGTTTTCTACAACTTCTTCAACTTAGTGCAGCTTCTTTTGTATTTCATTATGATCCTGATTTATCTTCTATAGGCCTGATTCTTCTTGGTTATGTCCGTTTTTGTTTGCCTGTGCGTCTTGTGTGCACATTTTTGTGAATGGTTGGTATGTGAGTACCACACACGCCACATATGATAAGAAACCGTCGTTTTAAATGTTATAATACCTGAGCATTAGTCAACTTTTTTAAGAAACAAAGATGGCACAGTGGGGTACAATAAGTTGTATAACTTTAAAAACAAGAATAAAAAGTAATAGCGACCTGGTTAACTAAGTTTTATTTATTTAGAGCTTTAAAGCTTTCTATTCGTAGAGTGTTCAATAAAAAAGCATTGCTCTCCACAATAAATATAATTTTTGCATAAAAGTTTAGATTTTGTAAAGATGTTTTCATATTTTTAAGCATGAATCAGCCCCTTGATATGCTAAACTTAATAAGACTTTTCTGCATATTTTTCCGATCTTCTATATTATTTAATAATTCGGTAATTGCGTTAGCTAAGCTGATTTCGAAAGCTCTTAACATAAATTTGGTCTCATATATATTTTATTGAATCAAATTATTGCAAATATATATTTTGGAAATTGTGTTTTGGTAACATTTTTTAAAGACTTTCATATACTTATAAAAATTAAGCAAATCTTTAATGGATTTCTTTCGACCCACTGTATCTTAAGTTGTAGTTGCAATTTTTAACAGACCTTTAAGAAAAAACAAAAACTACATAAAACAAACAACAATTCTATAAAATTTAACCAAAACGCCAAATGATTATGTATGAACAAATCTGTACCACACCGAAATTCAGAGGTGCAAATATGTACGAACTCGTACTATAATTTTGTGCTTTTAAATGTGATCATTCACACACAAAATTAAAAGGAACTTAAAACAAATAAAGAAATATTGAGAGGCATTTAACGACTTTAAAATACCCTTGGAAGTATATAAAAAAAATTAACAGAAACTAAAAGAATTTAGAGACCCACTACAAGTTCTACTGAACCCAAATACATACTTTAATAATGAAAGAACTTCTGGGAAATGTAATTAAAATATTAGTAAACATTGAGGAAATAAATAAAAAAAAAAAAAATATTTTAATTATAATGTTACTTTGTAAGAAAATCAATGTCATGGGCTTTCAAAATTTGTAAAAACTTTTCCCAAGGAATCTAACTTATACACATAAACATGTCTGTCTGTCCGTCTATCTTCTATAAATAAAGATACTAAAAAGTGCGATCGAAAAAATTTTAACACACGTTTTGCTTCATAACTTTCTTCCGAAGCAATATTTAAAATTTTTTTTTGATCTAGTTATCTTTGAAAAATATGTTATTATTTTTAATTTATTATTTTTAATAACAACCATGTTGATTTGTCGTAATTTTCATCAAAATGAGTGACAAAAAATATTTACGTACTATAAATTATTAAAAAATTTCAAAAAATTTAAATTGGTCCTACGAATAATTGGTCAAAGAAATAAATGTCTGCTGTCAAACGGTTTCCAAGGTTATTAAAAAGTATCAGGGGGACTCGACCATTGATATGAAACATGGTTCGGGAGGAAAAAAGGTCTACATGATATCGGGAAGGCCAAACAAATTGAAAGCATATTGAAAAGAACTCCAAACACAATTTGCAAAAAAGCAGCCCGGTTAGCTCAGTGTTTAAACATTTTTTTACGAAAAGTTAAAGCCAATGTGAAGTTAAGAATATATAAAGTCCAAAAAGTTCCAGACTGAAATCCTGCAAAAAATTAAGAAGCCAAGATTAGGGCACAGAAATTAAAATCAAATTTCATACAAAAATAAACATGTTGTATACAGAACGACGAAACGTACGTAGTGCCAGAATTTTCGCAGCTTCCGGGTCAAAATTTTTATATTGCTGATGCTCGAGGATATGTTGAAGATAAGTTTTAGACCGAAAAGCTAACGAAATTTCCTAAAGAATTCGTGGTGTGGCAAGATTTATGCAGTTGCGGCAAATGAAGCAAGTCATTTGTTACATTAGGCTCTATAAATACCGAAAAATATATCAAAGAATGTTTGCAGTAAAATCTTTTTTCTTTCATAAGAGAGCACAATGTGTCCATATATCTCTTGCCTGATTTGGCATCATGTCACTACGTAAGAAAGCTATGGAGTGGTACCAAAGCAATAACATATTTTTTGTACCAAGAGAGGTCAATTCACTTAATTGTCCGGAGCTAAGACCAGTGGAGAGATATTGGACTTTTGTGAAAAGAGAATCGAAGATGACAGAAGAGGTGTCCCAAAATATCAAAGATTTTAAAATGAAATGGACAGACTGTTTCAAACAAAGTGACTGAAACAACTACCAAATCTTTAATAGAAGGGCGACCAAAAAAGGTCTACGATTTCCAAAGTAGTGGACATAAGTACAAAGGTTATATTTTTGTGCAATCTGTAGTATATTAGCAATTAAAAAAAAAACCAGCCAAAACTCTGGGATCAACCATTTACAATTTATTGAATTTTATATATGTTAAGATTTTTTCAATCGCACTCCTTATAAATAACATTTTTAATAAGAATTTTCCGATTTTTATTTAGACAAAATTTTAAAGTATTGATTGATAGATTTTAAAAAAAATATATATATATTTTGTAGAAAAACCAATATAATAGTATTTTGAAAACTATAATTATCATTTTTTAAAAAAGTAAATCTGGTACTAAAATATGTCTGTCTTTTCGTCCTTCCTATATTAACCAAAATATACAATATGATTTTAAATATTTACCTACTACTATTTTTTTTTTTTTGTTTAATTTTAAAACTAAAATTATAAATTAATACATCGTTACAGACAAAATTAAATAAGAATTTATAAAATACAAAACAAAATACAGTGAACTCTCGATAATGTGACCTAATTAATGTCGGGGTAGTTCATATTTTCGAATTTGTTCACATTTTCGATTGTGATTTTTTTATATATATTACTAAGTTATTCTTTCTAAACATCATTTCTACAAGGAATGAAAATGCAAAGATTACTAAAAAAACTTTTTGTAATTTATTTGGAACATAAAAAGTTTTTAAAAATCCATTTTATAAAGAGTACATACGTAGTATGTACATAAAAAACAAACAAAATATTACGACAAAAAAATAAATAAAATTTACAATGAAAAAAGATAGGTACATACATATATAATTAAATATGGAAATAATCGGTTATTATTTTCTGTTTTTTCTTTTGTTCGACCAGCTTATTGACCGCCAATTCCCTGATTTTTTTCAATACTTTAATGTCAGTTTGATCGACCATTTGAAATTCAGCCCATTGGACAGCTTTGTTAAAAATTTCGACAGCTTTTTTGGCTTTAATGTTGTTTTCAGGCGCTTCAATAAAACAGTCGTCATCATCGTCGGACTCTTCAATTAAATCATTTTCATCAAATGGCGTGACGTCCTCACAAGGATTATTGATAAAATCTCTAATGTTTACAGCAGTAAATACTTCCTGAGGGCACAATGTCTGTAGAAGATCTGCAGCAGTATTTTCTAAAGATCTAACCTCTGATTGCCACTTTTCTTTTAAAACGCTCAAAGGAACATTAAATTCAGGATCGTCTTCATCATTTACCATATTCAAAATATTTTTCCAACAGTTAGATAAAGTTTCTTTACTAACTCGGTTCCAGGATGCCTCTAGAATAGAAACTCCTTCTTTAAGTGTGATTTTTTCATCGATTCAAGAGGGGGATTTCTCTTTTGCAATAATTGTTGCCAGAAGTTAATGAAGTTTGGTGGTTCTAATTGCATTTTGATCCATTGGTTGGATCAGAGCCGTTACATTTGGAGGCATGAACATAGCTTCTATGGAACCATCCTCGGATTTAAGGTCGGATTCTGGTGGATGGGATGGGGCATTATCTATTAGGAGTAAAGCTTTTACTGGTAATCCTTTCTTCGTTAAAAAATCTGTCACCTTAATGAAAAATAAAACAGTAAGAATCCCAATTGAACTATTTTTACATGTTTACTTACCTCTGGCACAAAATGGAAGAAGTCATCCAAGCAGACTTTAAATTTCTGTAGTTTACGGGACAGATAAAATTTTTAAAACTGCGAGGATTTTTCGATTTTCCTATTACTAAAAGTTTTATTTTATGAGATCCTGACTCACTTGCACAGCATAAAAATGTTATCCTTTGCTTTTCCATTTTTACACCTGGAGCGCTTTTCTCAAATGACGTTACATATGTCTTTTGTGGGAGAAGTTTCCAATATAGACCAGACTCATCGGCATTATACAACTGATCATTGGATAAACCCAAATCTTCTATCTTTGCTTTCAATTATTTTTAAAAGGATTTACGAACTGAGATTGTGCAGAAAGTTTTTCACCGCTTATCTGAAGGAGCCGAATTCCGTATCTCTTTTTAAATTTTTGTAGCCACCCATCGCTAGCATTAAAGTCATTTCCGTTTTCACTTATGTTTTTGTGAATTTGTTTGGCTTTCTCTTTCAACATCAACCCACTTACAGGGAGGTTTTTATTCCGCATGCAAATAAACCACTTATAGAGCGATTTTTCCATTTTTGGAAGCTCTGAAGATCGTAATGTTTTGCGTTTTCCGGGTCCATAAAACGTATTGTTCACATATTTTAAAATATTGTCTTTTTTATTTTTTATTGAACATATCGTTGATTTTGCAACTTTATACTTTTTACTTAACACTGTAACACTCGATCCTTTTTTTAAATATTCCAAAATTTCGCATTTTTCTTTTAAGGATAAAAACTTTCAACTGTTTTTAGACACTACTAATTTTAAAAATAAATTCACGAACCTACCGCAACAAGTTACATAAAGCGACTAGCATTAAATACCTTTAAAATAATGGCATACTATGATATTTATTAATTCGGGGATTCCCAACATTAAAAATAAATGCTTCTACAAATTAAAAAATCCCCAAAAATTAAAAAAAAAAAATTGTTCACTATTTAGAAAAAACTGAGTGTTCACATTAGTGGATAGTTCATTATATTGGATGTTCACATTACCGCGAGTTCACTGTATAAAATTTAAATAAAATGTGTTTTTTGTAACGTCCGTTCTACCGTCTGCCTTAAAATATATTAATGTTATTTGAATTAATAACTAGTGCTGGAGAATAAGCTATAAATTTTATACAAAATGTGTTATTTTGTTAGAAAATCAATATAAAAATTTACAAATTTTTATATCCCTTTAAAAAAAAAAAACAAAAAAATTATTTTCGTTTTGCTTTTTTTGCCAACAAAAATATAAAGCATGTAAACGAAAAAAATTTTACATTTTCAAATGTAAATATTTAAGTATTGAAATTCAAAATGTAAATGTATATATATTCTCAAGACTTTACAGAATCAGAAACTTTTTAGCTTTTTTCAATACTATATACTGTGGCTTAAATATATGAAATTGAAAATGTAAAAAATTTTTAGTTTACATGCTTTAACTTAAATTTTAAGTGGTATTTAAAAACTTAATAAACTTTAGTATTATCATTATATTAAAAAATTATATTTTGTGAGAAAGTTAATACAATAAGATATTGAAAACTGTAAGTAACTTTTTTAAAAATACTAAATCTAATATATGAACATGTCTGTCATTACGTCCATCATTCAACAGACTTAAATATAAAAACAGATTTTCAATTATTTTGACTATTTTTGAACAAAATATTAAAACTTGCAATTGACAAAAATTATAAAATTTATTAATTCTGGAATATAAATTAAATAAAAATTTATATAATGTAATAAAATTATAAAATTTTAAAGAGATTTTACCTATGTGATGTAGGTCCTTCCGTTAGCCTTGAAATATAATTATGATGTTTATCACGCAAATTGTATAACTAGAGCAAATTAGAGCTTTCAAATATTAGCTGGAGAAAGAAAGATGAATTGTAAATAATGTAATTGTAAAGAAAATCACACAATCTTGTTTTTCAATTTTTAAATTATTTTTCACAAAACTATAAATCCTATTTTAATTAAAATTTCTTAGGTTTTCTGAGAATTATTGTTTTAAAAAGATATATTTTATTGAAAACCAAATACAGTAAGATTTTGAAAACTTTAAAAAACTTTTTTAAGAACAGAAAGTCTAAGGCATGAACTTTTCTGTCTTTCCGTCTATCATTTATTGGCTATAATATAAAGAAAATATATATTATAGATAATTTTTAAAACAATATTTAAAATAGCAGACAAAAACATGATTAAAAATATATTGTTATAAAGAAAATGTAATAAAAAGTTATACAATTTGACATTATTTAAAAAAATGTACGAAAAAACATCATTATAATGGAATTTAAATTTCTACAACTATAAGATTTGTTAACTTAATTTTACTGAAATCGGTAGGCTAAACCGTTATATATTCATATTTGAAATGGAATAACTCGTTTACATGAAAATAATTTGAGCTTTAAATATATTTTCAGTTACAGTAACCAGCTTATTTTTTACTGCATACGTTAATGATTGAACTTTCTGCACTAGCAACCGAATGTTTATAAAAAATTTGTTTGACATTTTTTAAAATAATATTTTAAAACAAAAAGAACTTTTAGTTGAAATAAACAATAATAAAAATAATTAAAAATTTATGTTTAAAAATAAAACCTAATTTAAATAATTACAACGGTTGAGCCCGGAAGTAATTGTTTCTGTTTCTAATAATAACCAGTGTAAATTAATGATAACGTTTTCAAAATAGTGCAGATTTGTGTTCACCCCCAGAAATTTGTGGTTTGTATTTTGCTTATCTAACAACTTATCTTCGCAAGATAAAATATATATATAAATATAGCGTATGAGAGTCTTCTGTCCAATTAACCACGTCTTAAAATCGTACAGTAAAGGTACAAAATATATGCAAGTATTGTATTACTTTTGTTTAAAGTAACTTTATTACTTATTTACTACAAAATTCATTTATAGATCATCATCATGCTATTATCGAATTTGTATGTAAATTTAACGTCTTTACCACTGTAAAGCCCTTTTATTGCAAATATTTTTGTTTGTAAAGGTGCCTGCATAGAATTTACATCCAACTACATCAAATTCATTTATTTTACTTTGTAAGTTTTTTATTTTAAATACCTTTCAATTGTAACATTACAAATGGAATATTTTTACAATAAAATGTACTAAAATAACAAAAATGTGTTAATTTTTTATTGGACATGCCTAATTTTAATATATAGAAACTGCAAATATATTACTATTATAATGACCGAATATATTTTTATTAAATAATTCTGATAATTATAAAACTCGGCACTTCCAACCGAATTTCAAAATAGTACATACGACCGACTAAATTCGATTGGCTAAAAATTCGGTTGCCACAATGAATCTGCTTTCTCTGTGTATATAATAAGGTTTCCAAATGTGTAAACACCCTAGAGTAAAGAGAACCGGTTCAAAACTAGTCATGCGACAGGTTCTCAGGGCTAGTGACCGGTTCCAGTTCCGGAACTTTGTATGAGAGGAACCTGTCACTTTTACATGGGGTTGTCATTGGAGGTGGCTAATTAGCCCCTTGGGACAGGTTACAGGATAGGTCACAGGACTGGTCCAAGAGGACAGGTTCAGTGTCTATTAATGTAATAAAAATTTTATAAAAATTCGGATTTTTTTATTATTAAAAAATTTATTATTTATTTAATTAAATTATGTTTACTTTTATTTCATAATTTTTCTTTAAAGTCGATGGCGGCACCCCGGAATCGAACCCATGTTCATCCAACGAATGTTGTTTTGTAGTATTCAAAGCTAACCACTCGGCCACTGATTGTTATTGTGCGCTAGTTGCTAATTGCACACTTAACAAGTGTGTTTGAGTCAACTGATTCTCAATTGAAACTTTGATGACGAGTTTAGTGTCAATTGGTACACAACTGGTACTGAGGGACCTGTTCATTAATGCAATTGCCACAAATTTCCCGCAGGGCAGTTTTCCCAAAGAAGATAATATTCACACATAAATAAGTCTGTCAGCCTATCTGTCATTTTTCTATTAACAGAATTACAAATTAAATTTTAAACAAAACTTCGCAGATTTTTGTATAACCTAAATTTAAGAACTTAGCAAAACATTATTTTCTTTTATACTTTAAGAAAAATAATTGTTTTGTAAGAAACTTCATGTAACAAAATATTGAAAGCTTTAAACTTCTTCTTAAGGAATGTAAATCTGAGACATAAATGTGTCTGTCTTTCCGTCTTCCTTTATTTAAATATAAAATATGTGTATTTACAAATATTTTAAATTCCAAAAGCTGTAAAATATTTTTATATTGTTATAAATGAAATGAAGTGAAAGATTGTAAAATTTAATAATATTTATCAATATTTGAACAAATTATCATTCAACGATGTCTGTCCTTTCGTCTGAATAATTTTTTTTTTTTTTTTTTTAAATAATACTTATAATGAAAATTATATCCGTTTGTCATAAAAAATAGGGATACCTAATAAAAATGATTTATTTTAGAAACGAAAACCTAAAATTTATAATATTTGTATATTGTTATATAGGAAATCTAGTGAAAATTTTAAAAATTTTATAATATTTAAAAATATTTGACAAAAATTTGCTTTCTATGATGTCTGTCCTTCTGTCTGGAATTTTTTATGAGAACAATTGTAATGAAATAGGGATACCTAACCAAAACAATTTATTTTAGCAACGAAAGCTTAAAATATAAAACTTTTTTATGTTGTTATATAGGAAATCTAGTGAAAATTTGAAAAATTTAAAAATTTAACAATATTTAATAATATTTGACAAAAATTAGCTTTTTATGATGTCTGTCCTTCTGTCTGAAAATTTTTTATAACAATTGTTATAATGGAAATCATATCCATATGTCCTTAAAAATAGAAATACGTAGTCAAAATTACTTATTTTTATAGCGAAAGCTCTAAGTTCAAAAGTAGTGGAAAAAAGGTCAATAATTTCTAAGAAAATTAAAATTTTATAAATTTTAATGCATTTTTATTGTCTTTTAATAAGGCTAAAACTGAGTTTTTGTATAAAAATTTCATAAACTTAGTTTTTAAGGAAGTACTTCAAAAGAAATGAATAAGAAGCATAAAAGAAGAACATCCTACCAATGACAACCATTGTTAAAAAAAGAACTTCTGCAGCTCTTTTGCACCAGTAAGTACATCTTTCCAATGCCAACACAATGTTAAATTCATGACTTTTTCAGCTCTTTTTCAGTTCCTTTTTTGCTGGGAAGTGTTAGTAAATATTATGACATGTTATCATGTAGTCATCGCTGATTTTGCTGCTTTTTATTTTTTTCAAGGATTTATTAACAAAATTTAATTGTTACAAACCTTATAACTGATTTAATAAATTAGTAATTCTTCCTTTTATGATGTAGAATTTAAAAATACATTTAACTTAAAGACTCTGCCAACACAGAACAAAATCACAATTCAAATTTATATTAAAAAAACCAGGAGACTAAAAAAAGAAAACAATAATGATGATGCTGTTAACAATAATGAAGTAAAGTTAAATCTTTTTAGTTTTTTCCCAACAATATCTGTTTTTTTCTTCTTTTAATATATTTAAAAAAATTGAAATGAAAGGAAATGAAATATTTGTCTGGCTGGCATGATCACACAAAGTTATCATTTTATTTGAAATATACAACAGAAGATACAAAGCTAAGAATATTTTTTCTTGAATTATTATTATTTTTTTTTTTTAACTAAAAAATAAAGGCAATCAACGCATTCATGTATGAAAATATCAAAAAATTAAATAAAAAGCCTAAATGAAATACAAAGACAAAGAGGTTGCAGATGCAGGGTGTAGTAGTAAACAAAGTGAATGAATGAGTTGTTTGAAATGAAATGGAAAAAAAAGAAGAGTTTCCATATAGCAGCGGTGGCTTAAAGATCCATATCTTAAAGTTCCGAAAAATATTTTTTGGCTGTTGTTGTTTGAGTATGATGGGACGTTATTAAAATCATTGGATTTAAACATGGTTAAGGTTGCCACTGATTAAGTTCGTTTATGATTGTTGTTGCTGCTATTTAACTTACAAAAACTGATCAATGGTTTTATTAGTAAAGTTTGTTTTCAAAAAGAAAACTGAAAAAAGAAGAAATTCTCTTCAAAAAGTTAAAAAAAAAACGACGTGTGCCTTGCAACAAAAAATGCATTTGTACAACAAAGAGTAAAGTAAGTGAGTGAATGTTAGTCTTAATGTAGATGCGTTGATATTTCACTAACTAACGGAGACAGGGGCGTATTTGATGATTTAACAACGTCGCGCCAGACGTCTGCAACGCTCACAAATCGTTAATAAAAAAAAAACTTTGAAAAACGTTTTCTTAAAACGCTTGTAGGTAAAGAGCGTTTCGTTAACTAGATTTGTAAGATTTTATGGGATAAAATAACAGCTACACATATTCACACACTAATTTAATAGATTTACAAAATAGTTAATAGTTTGTAATTCCAACAAAAACAAAATATCACCATCAGTTAAACTTAGACCCATTTCAATTTAAACTGTTTATTAATTGTTTTTTATTTTTTTTAAGATTTTTTTGTTGCCCCCCAAAAGAACAAAATAACAATTTAAAAAAAGTTGTTTTTTGGTAGGTAACTCTTAAAAAAATTACAATAAATTATATTAGATGTTTGTAGCATCGAAAATTTTAGTCACATCTTTAGAGACTAATTAAAATAAATGCCTTTTAAGCACTGGCTCTTAAATATAAATGTCTTCTTGTCTTATTCTTTAGGGATGTTAAAAGAAATACAAAATAATAAAATAAAACAAAAGAACATTTAAAAGAATGGTTTTAGTATAATAAAAAATAAAAAAAACAAAGACTTAAATGTTTATAAATGCGAGAAAAATGTCAATAAATACAACAGTTTCATGACAAAGTCTTAGCCACCACATAAAAAAGACCCACCAAATTCTGTCAATATTTTTATTTATTTTTTATTTTTTGTATTGTCAGCAGTTCTTTTTTTATATTATTTTATTTTTTATTTTTAAAAGAAACATAATTGGGATGACCAGTAGTTAGAAATTAATTTAATTGAAAAATAAAATTTACATGATTATTTTCTTAAATAAAGATAAGACAAGCACGATTTTGTATGAATACAAGGAGCTGTATGAACATTTTTACATTTATATAAAGAAAAAAGAGAAAAAATTGTGGCACAAATCTTTACTGAGGAATTAAAACCATTTGTCATTTACCTATATAAACATAACCGTCATTCCGTTATTCTTTTAAGGAGTGAGATCGAAAAATTCTTAACATACATAATATTCAATAACTTCATTATTCTTTTAATCATTTAATAATTTAGCACAGATCACAGAAATATATAATTTTTATGGTTCTAACCACTAATTATAAAATTGTGGACCATTTTTGAAAACCCTTTCTTTGGAGATTTGATAGTTGCTTCAGTCACTTTTTTGGAACAGTGTGCACATCTTCTATTAAAATCTTCGGTATTTTGGGACACCTTTTTTGTGCTCTTGAATTCACTTTTCACAAGAGCTCAATATCTCTCCACTGGTCTAAGCTATGGACAATTTTGAAAATTGACCTCTCTTGGTACTAAAACTATGTTATTGATTTGGTACCACTCCAGAGCTTTCTTACGGTAGTGACATGATACCAAATGGGTCCAAAAAAATGTGGACACGTTGTGCTTTCTTAAGAAAAAAAGAAGTCTTTTTTGCAAATATTCCTTTATGCATATTTTGGTATTTATAGATCCGAATGTATCAAATGACTTTCCTGTTTTGCCGCAACTGCAAAAAGCTTGTCATACTATGAATTTTGAAAGAAATTTTTGCTGCTTTTGGGTCTTAAAATTATCTCCAACATTGCTTCGAGCATTAGCAATAAAAATTTTTGAGACACAAGCTGCGAAGATTCTGCCAGCACCTACGTTTCTTCGTCAATTATACAGCTGGAATATTTTTGTATGAAATTTGCTTTTAAATTCCGAGTCCTATTTTTGGCTTGTAATTTTTTTTGCAGAATTCCAGTTTGGAATTTTTTGAACTTTATATGTTATCAACTTTCCCATTAGCTTTAAATTTTTGCACCAAATAGTCGAAGCACTGAGAAAACTGAGCTGATTTTCTACCAGATGTGTTTGGAGTTCCTTTCAATATGCCTTCTATTTTCTGGCCTTCCCAATATCATGTGGTCCTTTTTTCTTACCGAACTAGGTTTCACATCAATAGTCAAATTCCCCTGATACTGTTTGATAACATTAGAAACGGTTTTACGGACGACATTTAATTCTGTGGCCAATTATTTGTAAGACCTATTTGGATTTTTTTAAATTTTTTAATAACTAAATATTAATAACTAAATTAATAAATAAATAAGGACAAATTAACATGGTTGTTATTAAAAATGATAATTGAAGTATTTTTCCATGATAACTAGATCAAAAAAAAATTTTGAATATTGATTCCGAAAAAAGTTATGAGGCAAAATGTGTGTTAAGAATTTTTCGATCTCACTCCTTACTACTTAAAACAATAAACTACTTAATTTTTAAATAAATGTGTTCATACATATGTTTATACCCACCATCAAAAAGATGGGGGTATATTGATTTTGTCATTCCGTGTATAACATGTCGAAGAAATTATTTAAGACCCCATAAAATATATATTTTCTGTGTACTGGTTTGATTCTGAGTCGATCTAGCTATGTTCGTCCGACTGTCTGTCTGTTGAAAGCAGGATAGGGCTCAAAGGGGACAACGTAGAGGGACTAAATTTTGCTCAAATTTATATAAGATTTGTTTGGTATTGAAAATGGGCAAAATCGGTTAATAAACAAAAATGTTATGGGCTAAATACTGGAAACACAGGGTGCCCGTTGTAGCTTCATTTCATACTTTTCCGCTGATATCTCTTAAACATGTACGACAACGAAATTTTGTACGGAAAATTCGAGCATCGATATAAACTTGGAAACCAAAAATAGGCGTGGTCTGCCCACTTTGCCGCCCACCTCAAATGTGAGGTGAAACGTCAACGAAATTTTGTACAAATAGTTCAAGGACCAATGTAAACTCGGAAACAAGAAATGGGCGTGGTCTGTCCATTTTACTGCCCATTTCCCATATAACGAAAAATTTGAAAAGTTGATGGTTGGTATATAGATTCGACCGAGCCGAATATAACATTCGCGCTTGTTCATTGTTCGAATAATCAAATAACTTGAAAATGCAGTTATTAAATTATTCGAATAATTGAGTTAATCTTTTAAGTTACTCGAGTTGTTCGATTAAATCATATCTTAAAATTTTACTCGTTTTTTCAATGCTTATTAAAAAAGAAAACAAAAATAGTGTAGCTTATAACAAGAAATAGTTTTTGCAAAATGATATATAATTAAAATTTATTTAAATATTTATGAATATTTGTCTCTTTTACTTTGATAATGCCGTTATTTCTCAATATTTAATATATTCATTGACAGTTATATAAACAGGTCTAAGAAATTTCGTCTATCAATTCGAATCAAATTTTATATTATAACGCTATAAAAGAACTAGTTTTTACACTGTAAAAAAACTCATGATACCCAATTAAAGGTGATTATCAATACTTTTGATAAAAATAAAAATTAATGATGATTTTTTATCCACTTTGGAATAATTAGCGATTTTGTCTCATACTAGCCTATCTGCTCCACAGAGGTTTTCAGTTGTTTGTACAATTTATTTTGAGCATAAAAGGTCTTTAAATGGTTTAATTATAGCGAAAACATATCTCAACATCTTAGTATCAAAACTACAGGATAAAAGATACTAGCATCTTAAATAGTTTTAAAAAATTATGTTCAAATTTATCTTGAGAAATCATGCTCGGAATAATTTCTGTGCACCAGGTTTTATAATGTTTTATAATTCATTGTTCAAATATGTTCAATATTTAAAAGGCATTCAGATGATTGAGATAATCATTTAATATTATACAAATTTATACAGCTTTTTAAGAAAATTTATTCTTATTTGTATTATAGTGATCTCGAGATTATGTTTTAATTAAATTTTGTGCAAAAATGTTTCGCAACTGTTAATTTCGTAACAATATCGGTGTAAAAATATAAGAAATTCTGTAAGAATTCTATAAATTTCTATAATAAATTAGTTAAATTTACAATTAAGGAGTGAGATCGAAAAATTCTTAACATACATTTTGTCTCATAACTTTTTTCGGAATCATTATTCAAATTTTTTTTGATCTAGTTATCATGGAAAAATACTTCATTTAATATTTTTAATAACAACCATGTTAATTTGTCCTTATTTTCATCAAAGTAAGTGACGAAAAAGATTTACGTCCTACAAGTTATTAAAAAATTTCAAAAAATCCAAATAGGTCTTACAAATAATTGGCCACAGAATTAAATGTCGTCCGTAAAACCGTTTCTAATGTTATTAAACAGTATCGGGAGAATTTGACTATTGATGTGAAACCTAGTTCGGTAAGAAAAAAGGACCACATGATATTGGGAAGGCCAGAAAATTGAAGGCATATTGAAAGGAACTCCAAACACATCTGGTAGAAAATCAGCTCAGTTTTCTCAGTGGTTCGACTATTTGGTGCAAAAATTTAAAACTAATGGGAAAGTTGATAACATATAAAGTTAAATTCCAAACTGGAATTCTGCAAAAAAAAAAAAAAAAAAAAAAAAAAAAAAAAAAAAATTACAAGCCAAAAATAGGACTCGGAATTTAAAACCAAATTTCATACAAAAATACTCAAGCTGTATAATTGACGAAAACGTAGGTGCTGGCAGAATCTTCGCAGCTTGTATCTCAAAAATTTTTATTGCTAATGCTCGAAACAATGTTGGAGATAAGTTTAAGACCCAAAAGCAGCAAAAATTTCTTACAAAATTCATGGTATGACAAGCTTTTTGCAGTTGCGGCAAAACAGGAAAGTCATTTGATACATTCGGATCTATAAATACCAAAATATGCATAAAGGAATATTTGCAAAAAAGACTTCTTCTTTTCTTAAGAAAGCACAACGTGTCCACATATTTTTGAACCCATTTGGTATCATGTCACTACGGTAAGAAAGCTCTAGAGTGGATCAATTTTCAAAATTGTCCATAGCTTAGATCAGTGGAGAGATATTGAGCTCTTGTGAAAAGTGAATTCAAGAGCACAAAAAAGGTTTCCCAAAATACCGAAGATTTTAACAGAAGACACTGTATCAAAAAGGTGACTGAAGCAACTATCAAATCTCCAAAGAAAGGGTTTTCAAAAATGATCCACAATTTTATAATTAGTGGTTAGAACCATAAAAATTATATATTTCTGTGATCTGTGCTAAATTATCAAATGATTAAAAAAATAATGAAAACTCTAAGATCAACCGTTTCCAAGTTATTGAATATTATGTATGTTAAGAATTTTTCGATCTCACTCCTTAGTTTATTGTAAATTTAAAATATATAATTCTTTCTACCAAATTTACACGTAAGTATTAAAATTGGTTATATTTTAATTTAATTGAATTTAACCAAAATTTTTACCAAAATGTCCCATATTTTATTTCTGCTTTCAGTATAATATATTACATAAATATTACTTTTGTCAGTTAGGCTGTGAAAGAATTTTGAAAATATATTGATTAGTTACTGAGTTATTGCATGTCGAAAATGGCAAAAAGTATTTTGGACCAATCTTTATTTTAGATAAAGAAGTTCAGCGATTCTTAACATAAAAAATTATTATTATTAGTTGTTAAGAAAGAAAATATTTAACATATTTTTTACTCGAATTATTCGATTAATCGACATGATTTACGAGAATAAATTTCTACTCGAAATTCTTGATTTTAATTTAATCGTACAATTATTTGATTTTAATTTGTTGATAAATCGAACAAACAAGATTCGAGTGAATACCCTAATTAATAGCAAATGTATTATTTTATAAAAAAGTTCATATGTCGGGGTTCACACAAAGCAATTTTAATTGCCACAATTCTGAGTTTATAAAAGAGAGAGAAGAAGGGAATAATAAACTAGTACATTCCCTTTACCTTTCTCACCTATGAAGTCAGAATTGCGACAAGAAAAATTGCTGTGTGTGAAACCCGACTATTTAAGGCAGGGGTTCTCACAAGATCTTGCTTCGCGACCCCTTTTGACAAATGCAATTGAAGCGTGACCCACTACAACTTTGACTAAGAGTGAGATCAAAAAAATCTTAACACACGTTTTACCTCCTAACTTTTTTCGAAAGCAATATTTAATGTTTTAATGATAACCATGTCGGATTGTTGTGAGTGTAATCAAAATGAGTGAAAATTATTACAAATTTTTAAAAGAATCCAAATTGATCCAACAAAGAATTGGCCAGTTGCGGCAAAAGAAGCAATAAATATCGAAATATACATCGAAGAATATTTGCAAAAAAAAAGCTTCTTCCTTTCATAAGAGAACACAATGTGTCCACATATATTTAGACCGATTTGGTATCATGTCTCTGCGGTAAAAAAAATCTGGATTGGTACCAATAAAATTTGTTTTCTTCCACATATTCCCGAGCTAAGACCAGTGGAAAGTGAATAGAAGAGCAAAAAAAGTGTACCATGTTCTAAATAAGTAACTGAAACAAATATCAAAACTATAATGGAAGGGTTATCAAAAAAGGTCCAAGAATTCATAAGTAGTGGTTACAACTATAAAGATTATATTTTTCTGCGATCTGTAATATAATATCAATTAAATAAAAAAATAAAAAAATCTAAGGTCAACCGTTTCTAAATGATTGAATTTTATGTATGTTAGAATTCTTTCGATCTCACTCCTTAGTTTAAAAACAAGATAAAAGGTTTTTTTAATTATAAAATTTTTCTGCGAAATAAAAGTTTTGTGTCCTTGAGAAGTCGCACACCATTCGAGCATATTTTAATAATATATTTCTACAGGATGTTGTTCTATGGTTAAAATGCAAAAAGAGTATTTGCATAACGATCTTCTCATTTTGAAATAGTCACAAACTTTCAATAGAATTTTTATTTAGAATTCTACATAATATTTACATAAAAAAATTGTGTATTAAAGAATATTTTTCGGGACCCCTTCACGACCCCCTACGAATGTTCTTACGAACCCCTTGTAGGTCGCGGAACCCCATTTGAGAACCGTTGATTTAAGGTAATCAAAATCAGCAAAAATATTTTTAAAGAAAATTATTTTTTAAATAAAAGCATGTCTGTCCTTCCCTCCAACCTGTATTAACTTAAAAAAATATTTTAAAAATTTCAAATAATTTAAGCTATTTCCAAAAATATCTTTAATGTTGCAGTTTCAAAACTATAATAAATATTTGTATTCGGTTGAAAAGAAATTTTAATAAAAAAAATTTTAAAATTTAACTAAATAAATAAATTTTTTCATGAAATAAAACATGATGTATGTCCTTCTGTCTTTCCTACAAAATTTTTAAAGATTAAAAGCTTTTAAATATTTTTAAGTGAATCGGAGCAATTTTTGAATCCAAGCAGATGACATGAATGTGGCTTTTGTATTAAAATTTATTCTTACTTTAACTGAACTTAATGTGGGCTTTATACGCTTAAAATTAAACTAAGTCTTATGTATAAGAAATGATGAAACAAACTTCATGAAATTAACAATTACATTCTTATAAAAAAACTTATTTGTATTTTGCTGGAATATAAAAATTATTGTGAGAAACTTAAGTCAGCTCTGGTCACCCTCTTTAACATTTAAGCACAGACAAAAACCATTCTATTGGCTGCAATATAAAATCACATTCAAAAGAGCTGGAATTATGTGAGAGAGTATTTGAAGTTTTGTTTTGTGTTTCTTCATTTTTGTATTGTTCACAATTAAAAATGTACATTATTAATTAGTTGTTATAATTACATTTAGAAAAATTCATTAATATTTATAGAATTCATAATAAATAATGAGACGCCGCTAAAGTTTTTTTCAACATACTATTGGCGATTTTTTTTTTTCAGCTGGAAATTGAAATGCCACATTAAACATCACACAATGGTGCTGATATTGAACTGAGTAATACAAAACAATGTTCCTTTCAGATTTTTTTTTTTTTTTTTTTTTTGTAATGCTTTATATCTAGATGTTTTGATATGACGAAAATTTCATGCTCATTGGTAACCACCCGGTTAACTGTCTGTTAATTTTCAATTTTTTTTTTTCTGTTTTAAATTTAGCTGCCAAGTTAACATTATTATTCAAACAGCCAGTCAACCAAACAACTATCCATCCAAGATTCATCTCTGACTCAGTTTTTTTTTTTTAAGTAGTAAAGGTGACTGTGTATATGTGTTTGATTTTGTGTCCATATTCAGAGCGTGTGTGTGGCATATTTGAAATGCCAATAGTTGAGTATTGAGTTTGTTTGACAAATTCTTTAAATTTGCGAATTTGTTAAAATTCAATGAAGCTTTTTATTTTTGTTTGTATTTCACTTTTGATAAATGAATTGAGGTTTTAAAATGTTAGTTATATTTTATACTTTTTATAGCTGCTGCCAATGGAGAAGTTGTTAAAAATGTGTGACTGACATTTGTTCATCCCAAAAATGTTGTATACTTATTGTTGTTGTTTTTATACTTTTTTAATAATTTATGTTCATTCTTTTGTTTAGTGATTTATTTAATTATACATAATTATAGTAAAATATGTATTTAAGTATGTGATAATATGAATATTGATTAATATTTTTTACTTTTTATTTATTTTATATATAAAAGCAACAATATTTATTTCTGTAGGTAGTTTTTGTTTTCTATATGGTCTTTGATAATAAGGATTTTTTGACGAATATGGTTAAAAGTATATTTTTCAATGGAAATTATGTTTGGTTGTCTTTTTTGTTTAAGGTAATAATTTATGTGTGAGAAATAGTATTATACCACAAGATTGCTTGCAGTATGTGGGGGATCGATCAATCTACATAATGTAGTATCCCCACTTAGGAGTAGAACTGACATATTTCTATGAAAATATAAATATAGTCAGTAATAAAAACTAGTTTTTTTTTACGCAAGAAAAATAAGTTAAACAGGACATATCCATATTTTACTTAACTTAATATTAAGTTTTTATTAATATTAAACAATATTAAACATGACGAAAAAATTTATTTTTTTAAAATATATACTAAGGAAAAATTTAATCAAATTTCATATAAAAATTCTCATGTTGTATGAATAATGCACAACGCAGTGTGCGATTTAAAAAATTAAATGGTAATAATTATAGAACTTCAGAACGGTTGCTCCCATGAAATTTCACATAGTGTAGGCGAGTTTAAGTTTTGAGCTTGGATTATACGTACAGGGTCCCAAAGTTGGACACCTCGGGTATACAATTTTTTAAAAACGATCATGATTCCTTATATCTGAACCAAGTTTAAAAATTTTAATATGGGAGCATTCTGCTAGTCGAGATCTACAAAAAACTTCATCGTATGACGTTTTTGAGATATTAAATATAAGATTTCAAAAATTAAAATTTTTACTTTTTAACCTTCCTTGGTGAAGTTTTTTCGTTACAGTGGGTTAAATTTTAAACCATTTTTTTAATTCCCTTGATTCATTAACAACAAATAGCAAAATTTTGTAAAGAAAGAATTTTGAAAAAATATTTACGGAGTCAAAAATTACAAGCATTTAAACTTAAATTTTCAAAAAAGTTGTTTTTTTCCCGCTTTTTTTTTTTTGCCAAAAGAGTGGTTACATTATTTGTCTGTTATATAAAAATTTTCTTAAGTAACCTATATAATATTTATATTTTTCTGAAAGATAGCTAAACATAAAATACTTAAAAGGAAAACCAAACTTTTTAAAAATTGATTTTTGCGAGAACCAGAGTTTCCCAAATTTGATATATTTTTCCAAAAATTTCGAATTTTCGTCTTAATTTCTCAAATCGCAAAACTGGAATCAAAAAAATTTTATACTTTTTATATAGCCTAAAGTGTTTTTAGTTGTTTTGTAATAGAATTTTTTGCTCCCCGATATCGCTTGGAAAGATATAACAGAAAAAGTAAAAAATCTTATTTTTGGAAATTTTTTAAAGTTTTTTGGGAATTGCGGGTTTTTCGTCAACAAATCTATAAACTATAATAATGCTTGAAATTAAGCATCAGTATATCTACTTATATGTAAAATCTCATTCAAAAATATTCACTTACAAAAATTTTATTTTATTATTTATTGTAAAAATGTGTATATATATTTGAAAAGAAGACAAAATTTCCTAAGAATTGATGTACAACAAGTATATATTGGTATTTTTGCGTTTGCAATTGAAGGATTATATATAAATTTATGATTTCAATTAATTTGGCCAATTTTTACTCATTTTTAAATGAATGGTAAAGCCGCTCATGGTAATGACTTAACAAGAAATATTTTAAAAGGCTCATCGTTTTCATTTTTTCAGCATAGTGCTAAATTCATATCCTTCAGTTAGATCTGTCAGCCAGATAATAAATACATATTATATATCATTGTTTAGGAAATTATATACACCATGGCAAGAAAGCTTTGGAATGATATCAAAATAATAACATAGGTTAGGTTGTAAGGATGACACCGACTTTTTCAAAGTAGGTGCCCATAGAGACCAAGGTGGTCCATTATGATTCCTTAAAAACTATACTCCTCTTTTTCGTGTTGTAGTGCAATCTACGCCTTCCATTTCGTTGCCTTGATATATTCAAAGAAAATCCAAGGATTTGTACCTCTGATATCAGTCAGCCTCTGAAAGAAAAAAGATCTAAAAACATTAAATCGCCTATTGGATATGGCAGAGCATTCACATAAAAAGTAATAGCTGTCTTCGACAGCTTCCCTACACCACCTACAAGTATCATCTTCTTTAATTCGTAATCTTACCATATGCTTACCAAGAGTATTGTGACCAGTAATAAGATTAATTACCATTCTCACTTGCGTCCTATTCATTTCCAGAAGAATATTACTATATTTTATTTTTTCTTCATCCCACCAGATTCTTGCCATCGACTTGACCAAACAGTTCTCGATTCATGTTTAATTTTTTGAATGACCAAGGATAGGGGTGGGAAAACTTCTCTTACTGCGTTTTCCTGTGGTAGGTGCGCTCCTCTTTTTGCCAACATAGTTTTTGTACCAAGAGAATTCAATTCACAAAATTGTCAGGAACTAGGACCAATGGAGAGATATTGAGCTCTTGTGAAAAAAATTGAACAACACGAAAGAGGTGTCCTAAAATATTGAAGATTTTAAAGCATGCAAAATGTTCAAAAAAAAGTGACTGAAACAAATCTCTAATGGAAGAGTTATCAAAAAAGGTTCACGAGCAAATGGTTACAACTATAAAGATTATATTTTTCTGTGAACTGTAATATATTATCAATTAAATATAAAAAAGCTAGAACTCTAAGATCAACCATTTCCAAATTATTCAATTTTATATCAAATTATCTCCCATTAAAATTTAAGCCCTAATCTGAAAATATATGTACTTAATATTGGTGTTACATAAATATTACAATGGAAATTTATAGCATAAAAAGTCTCCGAAAATTGCTTGGTCATATTTTTTAAGAAATTTGCTAGACCATTTATATTGAAGAGCTGAATAATGAAGAGATATGTTAATTTTTAAATTGCTATTCAGTTTTTTACCAACATTTCTTTTTTTGCGAAAAGGGTACCTAAGAATTTGGTATATTAAAATTGCTATTAGCTATGCAAATTGTTCAGAATTTTGTACTTTGGGGTTCTAAGACACAATTCCTCCAAACATTATATACATTTTTGTTAACTACTTTTAAAAATCTAAAGCACAGTAACACTTAAGTGATAATTTTTTAGGAAAAAGTAAACATCTCACATACTCACATTTACTTGTAAAATTCCATATTAAAACAAAATTTAAATGGTTTATATGAGGATACGAACCATGGCTGGAATAGTTCATGGCTCCGCCATTTTAATACCAAAATTTTTGAGACTATATGCTATATATGTGTTGAAATGTGTTGTTAAACTTTGTAGCGTTGAGGTGAATAAATATGTAAAAAATGCCACTCCTTAGTCGTAGAATTGCCTGTTGTCATTTTACTGACCTTTTGGTAGTCGTGGAGGTAATTGTGTGTGCAAAAAAAATACACTATGTAGACGTTGAGGTGGCAATAGACTTTCTCCTAGGACAAGCCCATGTTAAAGTGATTAGTCACATAGCTAATAAAGTGGCTAGTGGTACCCAAATGTAGTTGTATAGGTAACTTGCACGCAACTGCCACCATAGACATATGGGTATTTATTTGACTTTAAAAAATTAATTTCAACATACAGACATCCAGACGGACAGAAATATATTCTTAAAAGTTATTTTTAATCTCAACAATCAGAAATATTTTTTAATTTAAGTATCTGCATACATATTTAAAGACTTTTGTATAAAATGACAAACTTATATATAAGAACTGCGCACGAAACAATCCGTGCTTATAGCTAAACTAAACCAATGGGTGAATTTTTTAAAAATTATATTTTTATTAAAGACTGTTATGTTCAAGTTCTAAACATAAAAAAATAAATTATTTTCTGTTGGCTTTTAAGAAAATATCAGATATTTTCCAAAATTCTTCCAATTAAAAGTTTTTTTGTGTTTCCGTCACTTTTTTACTCGAATAAGTCCACTTATTTTTAAACTCCGCCTCATTTTAAGCTAAGCTTTTAATATTCTTTAAATTATTTTTTACTAGAGCCCAATATCTTTTAATTGCTCGGAGTTTTGATGGAAAAGCATTTTTCAGTACAAATACTAACAATTCCTATATTTTCACTCCATTGTGTTGTTGCTGTAATGATACAGCAACATACACTGTATTTTCTTAGTAAAGGGAGACATCTTTTCCAAAGTCTCTCATTCACGTATATTTCTGTGTTAATGGAACCATTTTTTATGAATGAAGTGTTTTTTCCGCATATGCATATGGCCTCCCAAAACGAAAACATTCTTGGGAATTTTGGTTTCTTTGATACGCGAAATTTTTCCTCCATATACCCTCTGGCATCTGCAACATAGAATTCCTGGCCAGGAAGTTGAAAAAAGTTAGACTGTACGAAAGTTCCATCGTCTATTATACCCTGATCGTAATTATGGAAAAATTCATCTGAAGAATTTTCACGTTATTTTTTTACCTCCAAAACCTTGCTTTGCGTTTCAACTTTCTAATAAAAATTCAAAGCAATTTCTCTGAAAATCCTTTCTATTTTGTCTGAGTCCTACAGTCTAAAGATACTATTTTTCTTACACTAGCAGGTTTCCATTCAGTGATCATGATTTCCTTGTATAATATTATGATCCCAGAAAATGTATTTTTTGACACAACTGCCTTCCTAGCAATTGTTTTATATGACCGATGTAAGATTTCATTAAAAATTTCTTTTACGTGTTTTGGTGTTTTTTTTTTTTTTTTTTTTTTTTTTTGTTCAATTTCCATTTTAAAGAAAACTAGTTTCGCTATAACCATGAAACTTATCACGTAGCTACTGAGCATAACGACAAATGTAAACCAGTTAACAGAATTATTTAATTTTCACCACATCAAATGTTATAAGCCCAAGAGCATGCATGGATTTTTTCGTGCGCAGTCCTTATGTATCCTTCATTTTATAAATATAAGAAATTAATGGTATAAAAAAGGAATGAAAAATCTGAAAAAAAAAAAAATAAATAAATTGCCTTAAAAACGATCAATTTTTTTAATTTCTTTTCTCTTCCCACAAAAAACACCATAACATATTTTCTCATAATCTAATCAATATCACATACAAAAGAAACACTTGAGATAAGAGAATAGAACATTTTGTTTTAAACAAACAAAGAGAAACCTCTTAAAATCCTTAACATATAAAAGGAGTAGATAATTTATAACAATGAACCAAATAATAACATACTTAACATAAACACTAATATGATCTCAATATTAACAATAAAAGAAACATTATTTAAAAGACAACAAATTACTTAAAATTTAAATGAGTGCACATTTTTTGTTTATCTTAAGTTTTATTTTGTAAGAGAAAAAGTAGAGATTATTTAATTGTTATTATCTTAGAGATCCTTAGCACAATAAAAGGATTCTTTATTATTTTCTAACATATGCCCACATACTTGTTGTCTTAAAAACAATTGTGTGATCAACATACATCTATACATATGTTATCTTATGTTAGAGTTTAATTTTTGGTCTATTTTAAAGAGTTTGTTTTCTTTTTCTTAAAAAGGCTTTTGTCATTTTTCTTTTGCTTGTGTATAAGATTTAGGTTTACCGCAATTGTTAGAAAAAATTTATTTTGCAAAAATTTTTATTTTTTTTTTAAAGAAATCTTTGTTAGAAAGTAATTGTTTGTTTAAGGAAATGTTTGTTTTTCAGCTTAGACGAAAATGTAATTTATTAGTTTATGAGATAATTGAATAAGTTTTTACATGAAAAGGAAAATTTTAAGGTTTTTATATTTTTTAGACTGTTTTTAAGTATTATAGTTATAAAATAGTAATTTAATTTCGGAAGTGATGATTGCTTTAAGTTATTGTTTTAATATAAAAACAATGGCATTTTCCGTTTCCGTTTTAATACATCCTTTCCAGTAATACATATACAGACTAGCTAATATACAAAATTATTTTCTTAAAACAATAAAAAATATACTCTATATAATATTAAGATTATTCAAGGAATATTAAATATTATGAGAAAAAAGAGCAATCGTATGCTGTTCTCCTTAATATCCTGTTTAAACAAAAAATCCTCGATTGATCTTATTTTTACAATTGTAAAGAAATTTTATATAAATTTCTTTAAAGATATGTTTTAGATATTTTTAAAAGAATTTGGCAGTTTTGGCAATTTTTTGGTATAAGAAATTAAGTTTCTTTGTAACATTTACATCAGGTTTGTTTCTTAAGTCTTTTGTTTACTGCCTTTATATCCCAGCAAAAAAAGAACTGAAAAAGTCATGATTTTAACATTGTGTTGTCATTGGAAGGAAGTACTTAGTGGTGAAAAAGAGCTGCAGAAGTTCTTTCTTTAACCCATGGTTGGCATTGGTAGGATGTTCTTCTTTTATACTTCTTGTTCATTGCTTTTGAAGCACTTCTCTTAAAACTATGTTTATAAAATTTTTAAATAAAAATTCTGTTTTTGCCCTATTAAATAATAACAAAAATGCATTAAAATTTGTAAAATTGGAATTTTGTTAGAAGTTATTACCACTTTTTCCCGCAAAAAATTAATTTATTTTCACTTTTTTGGAAGTAATTATTAAGAACTTCCAAAAAAGTTTAAAATATGTGCATTGTTCCACTTTTGAAGTTGTGAAAATGTTCTTTTTTATGAAGAACTTCATCGTTTTTTGCTGGGATGTAGTTTATTTTTATGATTTTTATATTGAAACTTATTTTTTATTGGTTTTATTTAAATTGTTTTTTTTTTTTTTTTCAGTAAATTTTAATTATACTGAAATATATAAAGAATGCAAAATGCTTTGGAACTGTGGAGAAGGAAAATAATTAAATATATAAATATCTTCCTATATATCATTTCCCATGAATAAAAAAATAATGATGAAAAATTTAAGTTGCACATTAGTTAACTATGTATATTATAACTCAATTATTTAATATCGTATTTATACTCTACACCACCATAGATGGTTTGTGTTGATGTTTGTAACACTCAAATTTATACCAATCGACAATTTTTAACATTAATTAATAAAACTTGGCACACAGGTTGGTTATAGTCAAAAAATGAAGCCTATTGAAATTGGTTATGATTGGTCCATTATTTCACATAGCTTCCATACAAATTTTTAGCTATTATAAGTCCCTTAAATAGAGCAATATTTTAATGAAATTTGGCACACCGGTCATAAATCCCATTAAAATGTTAAAGTCAAGTTAATATTCGACACAAATAAGTTTTATATAAATATAAATGATTGCCGAATTTTACGAAGATTGGTTCATAATTTACCATAGCTCCCATTTAAGGGCCTCTTTCGGTATTCACCCAAAAGTTAATAAATTCATATAATTGTAAGTATCGACGTAATATTATGTATTTATATGTTTTATTTTACACTTACTATGAGTATCGGTTCACAATTGGCCCCAAGTTCTTGTTTAATCTTTCTTGTTTAATTCTTAAATATGGATAAAAATAAATTTCCTAAATTGTTAGTTTTGTCCGCAATTTTTTTACAGTAATCATTACATTCTTTCAAATTTTGTGTTGTATGTAAACAAAAACCAATTCTTAGTATTCTTTGTTATAGAGTGATTCCATATTAAAACGGACAAAAAAAGACATTTTTGGATTTAATATCTACGATTTCAATGAATTAAATATATTATGTATTGCAAATGTTGCTCAAATCCTGAACTTTCAGAGTAAAGACTCTTCCCAGTTCAAAAATATGATGTTTCAAAAATGATAAAGTATTTGAATTTTTTCAAAAAGTAATCACACTTTATTACTCATAACTTCCAAAATATACATTGTAAACTCCTTATTTTTATTTCATTTAATAGAAAAACATATTGACTTAAAAACGACAAGTATAAAATTTATATACTTCAAAAGTTCAAAGGTTAAAATCAATAAGTATTTTGACATAGAAAATGGGAAGAAACAATTAGTGTATCAAGTGTAGAGAAAAATGGTTCAAAGCTAGTGAAAAATGGGAAATCGTTACTTGAAACTGCAAGTGAGGGTTTAGAAAAATACCTACGTTATCTTATGTTATGTTATATTATGTCTTTCCATTTTTTTTTGCGTGTACATTTGGACTAAAGTAAATTTATTTTAAGAAGATTTAACAGTATCTTAAAATTTTGTATACGCATTGATGGAACTTTTCTGACAATTTTTTCCGAAAATTTGTTTTGCAGACGACGAAGTCAAACTGTTTGCGCACCTATTTCATTAAAAATTATAGCGGAAATAGCCTTCAAAGAAATGAAGGGGTCCCTTTTTTGCGAACACAGAAAAAATTATTACCTTATTTTTTTCAATTAACTCAGTTGTTTAATTTTGCATCAAATTTTAATAAATATATTCAAGAAAAAATAAAATAAAAATAAAATTTAACTTTACTTTTATATTCTATATACATTTTTAATTCATCCAATCAACTACTTGATTGATTTAATTAATTTATTAATTGGGAATTTTTTTATGTTTTGTATTTTTCACAGTTTTTAGTAATTGATATAATCATTTTGGTGAGAGGTGCAACTTTAAACAAGTTTATAATTGAATGAATTATTTTCATATATATTTGTTAATTGGTGACTTTTTTCTGTGAATACAGTAATCCTCCTTTCCGTTTCTGGGGTTCTTTAAGAGTTCTAATTCGAGTTTATGTCATTTATTTTTTAGATAATGCATTTTGCGTAAAATGTAGATGTCTTCCTGAACCCCTTTTTGCCATTTCAAGTAACGACTTTGCAGTTTTCGCTTGTTTTGAACCATAATGTTTTAAAACTAAATGAAACTTTTCTTATTCTTTTATGTAAAAATAATCAAAAATGTACAATAGAATTCGATTTAATATAAGAAAATTAGAAATAAATTAACTGTATCTTATAATAGATCGAGCAGCAATTTTTGGTATTTAAATCGAAATCGTACGTGTAAATTAATGTATATGCACATAATTGTCATATTTTTCATTAAAGTATCATTGCCAGATCAAATTGTTTACTAAAAGAAATAAATTCGAAGTATTTCTGAACAATTTTCCAAAGTTATTGTCACTTTACTATAATCCCACTAGGTGTATCTATTATTTTGAGCAAATGTGTATTTTGTATGTAAACTTTAAAATATTTTTAAACTATTTTTTTCTATGTGCATATATTAAAAAAAGTGTTTTTTTTGGATCTTTGAACTTTCGAACTAAATTAAGACACTATATATAATTTTAAATATCTTTATTTTTAAAATTACAATAAAATTAACAATTTTATTATGCTGGTTATGGAAAAAATATTTTAAAGATTGTTCCCATGGGACTTTATTTCGCTAGAAGACTTTTTTTTTAGGAATTTTGATGAACAAATTTTTGGAAAATTATATACACTGCCTTTCAACAGAATAGGTTATAGATTTTTGTTCCGTTAAACCTCTTGTTATTTTTAAAATAATTATGAAATTAATTTTTTTTATAATAACTTTTAAAGTTTTCAATTCTAAGATATTTATAAATAAAATAATTTTAAGTAATAACTAGGTACGATTAATGATTGTTTTTTTTTTTTTTTTTTTTTTTTTTTTAACAAGCAAATTTTTTAGGTAAATTTTTTGTTTCATCTGAATAGGTTCAACATTATTTATTCAATAAAACAACAAGATATATTGATTAATATGGTTATTTTTGTTTTATTATATTATTCGGAAATTACTTATAATGAGAATAGCTTTTATTATTCAATTTAATCTAAAAAATTCTATTTGGAGGGGACTTATAAAGATTTTCAACTAGTAACAAAGAAGGTTTGCTCCAAGTTTTTCCAATCTCTTCAGATAGTGAATTTTTGTCCTAGTACTATCTGTTCAACTCATAAACATTACGTGACATCAATTTCCATTAATTTTATATTATATTAATGTCAAGAGAGTATGGTGGCCACTCCGAAGTGACTTTGAATTCATTGTTTTACCGTTAATATTAATTTTTCTCAAATAACGAAAATAAAAATATTTATAGCCATTGGAGCATTCCAGATCGATTTTTGTTCATCCTATAGAACAATATGTTTCATTCCTTTTTTTCGACATACGTTCACGGGTAAACGGGTTTTATAATTTTTAGTCTTCTTAGGTGCACTGAATTTCAAATAACATGCTGTACGGTAAAAACGCCATGATGATAAATACATGATTTTTATTAATTTCTGACGCAGAATCAGTATAATTGGAGGCATCTCGAATGAAGGATCTTCTGTCAGCATTCGTTGTTGCTTTATAAGTACCTCTTTATACCCTACACCACCAAAGGTGTTTGGGGTATTATGTGTTTGTGCAGAAGTTGTAACGCAGAGAAAAAATCTTCGGCCCCCACCTTAAAGTATACCGTTCGACTCAGAATCACTTTCTGAGTCGATTTAGCGGTCAAGCCCGACTATATGATACCCTACACCATTTCGATCCACATAATTTTTTTTTTTTACACATATGTACAACTTACTTGTGTTAAATATTAACATAATACTAACATTTGTATGGGATTTATGCACGTTAGTGATTTTCGGGAGAGGAGTTTGTATGGGAGCTATGGTCAGTTATGGACTGATCTTCATGAAATTTGGCGGATTTTTGCTGATATAAAACTTATTTGTACTAAATTTCATTAAAATATTCCTATTTTTAAGGCATCTGTAAGAGTTAAAACTCTATTCCGGGAGGACATTTGTATGGGGGCTAGGTGAAATAATGCATAAATCCCATACAAATGTTAGTATTTACGGATGTAGTTACTTTGTAATGACAACAACATACTGTCTGCATTACATAGAAGTTGTTTAGTTACTAATTATTTATAACCTGAATGTAAATAATTATTTATGATCAGATTTTTAAAAATATTTATTTTTATTGATTAAATTTAAAAATTCTTTTTACAACAACAAGAAAAGTGTTTCATATCCATTACTTATTTATAACCTAAAATATAACTAGTTCCTATTGTTATTACTAATCATGATTTCAATAATGCTTTAAAATCAATGCACTGTTTAACAGCTTGGAAGTAATTAGTTATTGTAATGACATCTAAGTAATGTATTGGGAAAGTAGTTGCCTCTAATGTCATCACCGTGTTAAAATAATGAGTTATTCAGCTGATGTGTAAGTAGTGGAGAGCCATTATATTAGCTTCTCATTACATGGCAACCAAAGTTTTTGCTGGGAAGTTTGTTATTAATTATTTTTTGCATTAAACATCTTAAAAATCTTGACTTTAGAAATCAAGATAAAAAAATGGAACTATCTTCATTATATTAAAAATAATACGAGTTTTAATGTAACGAAAATCTTGAACCTATTCAGTTGAAAGGAACTGTATTATCAACAGTACTTACACAATGCAAATTTTTTTATTTTAGCCATAAAGGGAATGAAATTATAAAATTCTTATCCATTTTTTAAGAAAAATAACGATATTTTTTTTTTTTGCATGATGTACTAAAATGACGGTTTATGGACCATTTCAAGAAAAAAATCAATACTATTTTTTAGACGAAATGTTCTAGACCTGTGACATTCAATCGCTGGTAGAGAACTGAAGATCAATTTTAAAATTTTTAAATATTTTTCCCATAATAAGCTAATTTTTACGCATCGTTTGAGGCGTCTTCCTACAAAATTTTTGTCTACGGGACACTATAGTGAACAAGATCTGGTTTAGAATTTTATCATTACAGTGGAATACCCATAAATGATACACTAAAGATAATGTTGTTTAAGTCTCACGGAATGTTAGTTTTAATTGTTTTAATTGTCCAGAAGTGTGTCAATAAAATAGGAGTTAGATCCGAGTTAGAAGACCTCATTTCTATTAAATTTTACTGAAAGTGCTTTCACATAATTTACATATAAAAAGATACATTGGAAGAAGCTGCAGAAGAAAATGCTAAAATAAATGAATTTACTTTAAGTTCTAGCATAATCCGATTATAATTTTTTGTACTAAAATTTTTGTTTTTTATTTTTTTTGCAAAAAATTTTTTATTTTTGAAAATAATCTCATTTTACTTCAATACATGCTGAGAAAAATATTGCTAGGCATCATTACTGTAAACATATCATGTTCAAAAAGTTTGACATTGGACTAATTTATGAAATCCCAGCAACAATATTATAGTTATAGTAATCGAACTATTTTTTCGTAACCACGTTGTAGGTAAACATGTTCTTTAATACGTTTCATTGAATTTTAAACTCTACATATACTCACTAGTTTTTTTTTAATAGCAGCTGATGAAATGTGGAAAATGTCCAGGATAATATATTGAAAGAAAAAAATCTCCATTATTAAGGATGTGACCTTAGAATGCTCATACCACTATAAAATTCTGGATATTGAAAAACAAACTTCTTTTCAAGAAATGTTTCTTGATTTTTAACAAAAAGTTTTGAAGAACTTCAAAAAATATTAGCTAGACTAGGAAACAAAAATTCTTTTTTTCAAGTTTGAGCAAATTTAGGTCTTTTTAAAAATATGTACTAGGAATACTATTTTAGTATAAATATTTATTTAATTTTGTTATATAGTCATGTTAGGTGTCAAGTTTTACTAAATAAATTATTTAAACGTTTTGCATTTCTCTTTTACTTAAAAAACAAAAACCTATTAAATATAACAACCCTTTCTATTTATCATATAAACGCTACCCTCAATATTATACTAACGCCCTTAAAAAAAAAAAAAATCGGAGCTCTATTATTTCTCAACACTTTGCACAGGCGCTTAATTTTAATATTCTACAAAATTGTCCTTAGGTCATAAAATCGCTGCATACTAACTAATACATATTTGTATTATTTTTCAAAATTGATTGAGAATATTTCTGGAATTCCTTAAATTTAGTTTAATTCTTTAAAATTTGGGTTTATACGCTGGCTCAGCGTATATATAGATTTTTTTTTTTTTTTTTGTTTGGTTTTTAGTTTTTGTACCTGTTTTAGTTTCTCATAATTATGGCAGCTAATAAAAACATTAATCGCCACTAAATGAGCATAATTAAATGCTCTTTTACCAGGAACTATCACCAGCTTAATAAGCTGTGTCAGGCCCATTATATTTTATGGTTTATTTCTTATTATTGTATTGTTGTTGTTCTTACTTACTTTGGCTAGTGAGTAAAGTAGGAATTGAACGCAGTTTTTTGTTTCTGCTACCCGCCTCTAAGATTGTATACAACAACAATATACGTACAACTACGTTGTTGCACCACGTAACATACAAACAGGATGATTAATAGTTTTAATTTAAAATACACATATTCACTCGTATGCATATACAAGACGTATATGTATTTATATAGGTTTTTATGGTGCGTGGATTTAATTTAGTTCAAGTGGCTGTTTAAAAAAAAGGGGCTCATTGTTTTTGGCCTGGCGTTAAAGATAATGACGACGTTGCTACAGGTACACACTAGTAGACTAGACAGACGTCAGTGTTTTTGTGACGATCATAAAAGGTGTGGCATTAACACGATGAATTAATATTTTCGGGGAATTTCCAAATAATTTATTGAAATGAAATAGAAATGAAAATCTATGACTTAAAACTAAATAAGTAGTAATTAAATAAAAAAAAATTTGATAAATTATTTAATACAAATCTATAAAATCAGTGTTTTGTGGGAGCAACATTTGGATTATTAATCATTTAATATACAAAATTATGTAAATGGTGTCAATTTATATGTATGTTTGATATTAAATGAGTTCTAGGAAATTATTTTAATTTAGAAAATTAGGACAAAGTAGTCATTAATTAATATTGAAATTGAAAAGAAAGTTTACGATATTAAGTGGTTCAGATTGAGATTTAATTTTTACACAATTTTTATTATAATTTTGTGGCTAATATAAAAGAGAACCATTTCAAATTTAATAACTAGACAGGTTTTCGGGATAAGTGTTTGATTCAAGTTTCAGAATTTTATTTGGAAGAAATCTGTCACTTTAACATGGGGATGTCTTCGTATGTAGCTAATTAACACCATTTAAACTCCTTGGGACAAGTCACAGGACTGTTCTTTGAAGACATATTCATTGTCGATTAATATATTATAAATTTTATAGAAATTTTGGAAATTATTTACTTTTTAAATACATTTTTTATACCCTTCACATAAAATTAAGGAGATCTTCTTCTATCTATCTTCTATATATATATATATATATATATATATATATATATATATATATATATATATAATTTGCTAAGTATATATATATATATATATATATATATATATATATATATATATATATATATATATATATATATATATATATATATATATATATATATATATATATATATATATATATATATATATATATATATATATATATATATAATTTGCTAAGTAGAAAATTAAAATTGGACTAACTTATAAAACTATTCGTCTTAAAATCCTAACGGAGCCTGATTTTGAAATTTTTATCAGGGAACGGAGATATGTGGTGTTATATATATGAAATTTCCTAAGCATTTTTTCTTTTCGAAGCTTTCTAAATCTTCTGGACAACGTAGAAAATTAAAATTTAGCTCATTTGTAAAACTTTTCGTTCTACACTGAAATTTGATTTTCAGGGAGCGGAGATAATAGGATTTATGTGTCTTTTTATAAGCATTTTGTTACTTTCCATAGCATAGTAGAAAATTAAAAATGGGTTTTCATATAAATCTATTCGTCTTACAAATCCTAACGGAGCCAGTTTTTGAAATTTTTATCAGGGAGTGGATATAATCGAATTTATGTTTTTTTAAGCATTTTTTCTTTCCAGAGCTTTCTGAAGCTCCCAGACATGGTAAAAATCGACTTATTTATAAATCTATATATCCTAGCGATGCACGTTGGGGTAAAATGTGTCAAAAGTGGCGCTTAATTGAATTTTAAAATTTAAATTTTTGTACTACAGTTGGGTTCTGAATAAAAATAGACAAAATTATGTATCAATATCAATTAAAATCTTTAAGCTAGGTTGTGCTGTTTTCTTATAAGGAGCTGTCAAAGTAAAACATTTTTTTACGTTTTTTTAAAATAGTAAAAAATTCAATTTTCATCAGCTTTCAGTGTATTTAATTTAAACAAAAATTATTTTAAGGTAAAAATTTAAAATGAAACCATAATCTTCAAATATTTAAATGTACTTTTTTTTAAGTATTTGTATATTATATTTTGTCTTAATATTTTTATTATTTTATTTTTGAAAATTGTCCTAAAAAGCTTAAGTGCAGAGATTTTCTTTGCTTTATCAAACATTAAACAGTGGGGAAGAATCGAAATAAATATGCAACTTCTAATTATCTGGTTGGATTTGCATGAAATTTCACATAAGCATAGCAGAAGACAGTATAATTTCGAGTTTCGAAGCAGGATACAATATAAGCATCGGGAGTGGAACTATGGGTGTTCAAAATAGGGAACTAATATCATGGAAAGATTTCCAAGATTTTTATATCACCCTAAAGTCCTTGATAAATCCTTTAGAAAACATGCTTCCATATACTACTTATCCGATATATTTTTCGAGTTATATACATTTGAAATTTCAAAAATCTCAATTTTACAAGATCTTGGCTAAGATTTTTCCATATATAGCCAAATATTTTCATCTGATTTTATTACATTTTATGTAGTTGATTAAAAAACAAAATTATCTATCGAACAGAAAAAATTTTGAGTCGTTATCTTTATTGAGTCAAAAGTTAAACGAGTTTGAATTAGAAAGTTTAACAAACAGACGGACAGATGTATGGACATTAGAATTCTTTCAAGAAAATCTTAAAATTCGAAAAATTGCCATGCTGCTAAAAAATATTTTAGAATTCTAAAAATGCGTTTTTTTACTAACTAATACACAGTAAAAATTGATTGTGGTCATCAAAATTTAGATATCACCTTTTCCTGAATTAATCGACATTTTCGTCCCATTTAACCCAAATGTATAGACGGAAGGACGGACATTACCATTCAGCCAAAAAACATCTTATAATTCTAAAAATGCATTTTTTTACTTACTAATAAATAGTAAAATAAAATGTGATCAGTAAAGTGTTGATATCACCTTTTCCTGAATTATGCATAATTTTCCATCAATTTAACTCTAATGTATAGACGGACGGACAGATTTTACCGTTCTGCTAAAAAAAAATCTTAAAATTCTAAAATTAAATTTTGTTAACTAAAAATCAATAAAAAAATAAAATGTGATCATTAAAATATTGATATCACCTTTCCCTGAATTAAGCGCCATTTTCGACCCCTTTTACCCCAATGTGCTATGATTCTAAATTGGTTTTAAGGAATGTTTTTGAGAACTAATGCTTAAGAACTAATTCTGAATTACTTGTACATCATTTTTCTAAACAAATTACTGGTTCCTAAATGACTCCTTAGAGCTGTATAAAAAACATGAATAAAAAGTTGCAAAAACTTAAAAAACAAAAGTGTTTAACAAAACTAAATTAATTTAAAAAGTTGTCTTTAGAAAATGGCTTTTTAGAATAACAACTAAAAAAATAGGTTCAAAACTGTTCTCTAACGCTTTTATGGAATGAGTTTTGAATGTGACAATTTCGAATAAAATTCTTTGATTAAAGCACTAGTGTTAGAACCATTCATATAATGGGTCCCAGCAAAAACTTTGCTTCTATTTTTAAAAGCAACACCTTCCTGTATGCATTACAACGTAGACTTATTCGTCACTCGCAGCATTACCTAATAGTACTTCAAAAACTAGTATTTAGCAAATATGAAAGTAATTTGATTTTTACGCCTAACTAAAAAAAACGTGTACTTAAATTCAAAGAGAGTTCAACTCCCTCTTGAGGCAAGTGTTTTTTTTTTTTTTTTGTAAATTGTGTTTATTTATTTCCCTATATGAAAAGCACTTTTTAGCACATAAAAATATAAGTCGATTGTGGTGTAGTGAGTAAGGCGACAGAACTACAATCACAACCAGTATGATGATGCATGGGTTCAAATCTTAACCGAGCCAAATGTTTTTTCTTGTGCGTGAAAAAAAAAAAATCAGCATCCAAAACAACTCTTTTGGAACCCAAATAAAAATTTTGGATATCGCGAACAAAATTAATCGGTTATAGCACTAAATGTGGAAGCTGTTTTTCATACTGATTTCGCTTACAAATCACGTTATTTAGTAGGCGAAGTTTTTGCTGGGGTATTGGCTAGGTAACACTTCTACAGAACTAGTTTTGGCAATTTCAAACAAAAATAATTAGTCGTAATGCCAATGTAGATCGAGTACAGGCTATTTTTATTTGTTCTGGAACAAGTTGTAGAACTAGTACATTTTTTTTCTGGGATATTATTATTTTATTATAATTACTTTTTCAATAATTAAAATGTTCAATAATTACAATTATTAAAATTCCTAAAAGGCAGCAGCTGCTGTTAATTACAATTATGCTCGAATGATTGATCTTTTTGCAAAACTGCATTTAAATAATAGCAAACAAAAAATAGACTTAAACACAGACCATTTAACACACATCACAAAATCTATATCTATGAAATATTGATATTAATCTCTAAACATCCTGGCAAATGAACAAATATTTCTACAGCAAAAATTGAAATTAAAACTGATAAATTTACGCTCTCATTGTAAAGGGGACAGAAGGTAAATCATCAATAAAAAGCAAAAAAATTAAAATTTATAACAATATATTGGTAAAAGATCAATCGAAGAGCAAAAAAAGGAATTAAAAGCGAAAAATTTCTGTTAAACAAAATACAAAACAAGCGGCGGTATCGATTACAAAACGACTTCTGTTTTGTTTAAAGTGGACCGAAAGCAACACATTTTATGTTGTTCTTGTTATTGTACATTTTTTTTCCAAAACACAGGTCAATTGCTGGCTTATAAGAGAATTTTATTTTAGTTTTCTTTTTTGAGTTTTTTTTTTTGTTTCTTTTTCATTTATTTGTAATCGATATGCAGTGTTAACTTTAAGAGATTGTGAAAGATACAATCTGGGAGAAAAAAAGTCGTTGTATTAAAGTAAATCTAAAGTAGACATTTTCAAATGAATGAAGATGGAGAATAAAAAAAATTAAAGGTTTTAAAAATGATAATGAAACTAAAAAGCATAGAATTTTAAATACACGGTATAAATGAAACATTTATGGGAGCATAAGTAGAAGAATAAAAAAAAAAAAAACGATGACGACAACGAAAAAGATGGTTAGAAGATGCCGTTGAACTGATAGTATTAAAATTGAAAATTAACAATCAATTTTACTACTACAAATACATATTTAAACATATAAAAGAACTTACTTGGCAGTTGATATTCTTTCTTTTTTTTTTTAAAGACAAGATCGAACTTTTGTTTTGTTTTTTTAACGGGCGCCAATTTGAATCTTTAAGATCAACCAACAACAGCATCACTAGCAGCAACGTAGAGCAATAACAGGGTCCTCTTCAAGTTGAAACAATTAGTGAATAAATTTTTAAATACATACTACATGATATAAAAAAGAAAATTATTGGTTGTGTTAAAACAGAAGCTAGAAAAGGTAGATTATACAAACATATAAAATGATAGAGTTAATTGCATTGAACAAGAGAATGAATTAAGAGGATTGATTATGGTCGACTAAAGTGATCACTATGTTTCCTTTGATGTTTTTTTTTTGCTTTTTAATTTATAAATAAATAAATAAATAAATAAATAAATAAATAAATAAATAAATAAATAAATAAATAAATAAATAAATAAATAAATAAATAAATAAATAAATAAATAAATAAATAAATAAATAAATAAATAAATAAATAAATAAATAAATAAATAAATAAATAAATAAATAAATAAATAAATAAATAAATAAATAAATAAATAAATAAATAAATAAATAAATAAATAAATAAATAAATAAATAAATAAATAAATAAATAAATAAATAAATAAATAAATAAATAAATAAATAAATAAATAAATAAATAAATAAATAAATAAATAAATAAATAAATAAATAAATAAATAAATAAATAAATAAATAAATAAATAAATAAATAAATAAATAAATAAATAAATAAATAAATAAATAAGTAAATAAATAAATAAATAAATAAATAAATAAATAAATAAATAAATAAATAAATAAATAAATAAATAAATAAATAAATAAATAAATAAATAAAATAAATAAATAAATAAATAAATAAATAAACAAACAAACAAATAACTACATACATACATACATACATACATACATACATACATACAAACAAACCTATTGTAAGTATTAATACCTACTGTAGAGTGCAAATGAAACAAAACCAAAAATAAAAAAACACATGAATAAGACAAGTGATAAATGCTGATTAGGGTTTTTAAAAACGATATTTATTGGAGTCTTGATAAAATTCCATCAATAACAACTTTGACTAACACCATTTACTAATCGTACTCATACTATTCAATACAAATTCCACAAAAACAAAAAAAAAAAAAAACACAAAAGTAGCACAGTAGATGTGGATGATGACGACGATCAATAAAAATACAAATAATACCACGTAACAAGAATAAAATCGTGAGAAATCTTTAATACCCACCAACACTCTAAACATTAAACTCTGTCTACAAACAAGATCCATAGATAAGCTACAATTAAAAATTAAAAAAATCTAAAATCTGAAAATAACTGACGATGATGAAGTATAAGACACCAAAAAAACAAGAAAAATAGAAATAAACAAAAAATATTTGAAAATTTTCAAAACGGCAGCCAAATAATTTCCATAATTTCGTTAACAATCATTTGATTCGATAGAAGAAAATTATAGGTTTTAAGCAAAGATCTCAAACAAAAAAAAAAAAAAAAAAAAAAAAAAAAAAAAAAACATAACTTAGTCAAGAACAACTACTTAATCGAATAATCAACACTCGTGATATTCCATGGATTCTCACCACAACCTCACAGACAGTCTCAATCAAATACCGGAGGGCTGTCGTATGTGATATTTAATGTTGGCGGCTGCTGTTGGTGGTGACGCTGAGATTTGTTCTGTTTGGTTTTTTATGGTAGTTCTTTGGAATTTTGTAAAAAAGAAGTAGACGAAATACACTTGGAAATTATTGATGCTTTGTTTTATTTACAAAGTGATCGAGAAAGTTTTCTATAAAATCTAAATAAAGTAACAAAAAAAGTAAACAATTTTTGTAAGTGTAGCCACCTGAAGAGCTGCTAATAGTATCAACCATGATTTTTACCACAATTTCAAATATTGTTCTTGTTGTTTTTTTTTTCAGCACAGTAAACAAATCTTAAATAACAATCTGCTATTTACAGCTGTATTCTGATCATCGATCATTTTTGATAGCATTTATTTTTTGGAAAAAAAGATCTTCACATTTGGGTTTTTATAATATTAGATTTGGAAACATACAACTTTGTTAGAAATTGTATGTTGTTTTATTATGGTGTTTTCTCTTATAATTTGCTAAAGATAATTAAAGAGGAGTTTAATCAAGAAAATCGAAAGTTTGTTTAAAAAACAAATTAGCGATTGATTCTTATGAAATAAGAAAAAGAAAGAAAATCTATGATCAGTTTAATTTTTCATCAAAAATCTAAATTTTATATAAGAAACCTCTAGAAACTTAAGTAAAATTCTTTTCAAGAAATTAAATAATATGTAATTACACATTTTACTGATATTTTTCATTAAAATTTCATACGAAAAACCTTAAATTGGCTGATGATCCAATCCGGAAGATTTTTTCAAATATCCTGTAAGTACAAGAGTATTCCAAAATAAAAAAAGAAATAAAAGAAATTATCAATGTTAACATAGTGAAATGAGTATGAAAAATAATTTTTTTTTACATCACTTAGAAAAAGTTCAAAAATGTCTGCAGTCGTTAAAATGTTTGGCGGGAAAGTATGATATTTAGAATCGTTATGATATACGTATTATAAAAAGTGAAATGTATTGGTTCCACAGTAGTTTTTCTAGAGTAGATTTCGCTGTTTTAGAAAAAATTATAAGTACAAAAATTTGATTTAATTACATAGAAAATTCAATACAAAAGTAAAATCAATAATAATGTTGTGTAGTAATATTTAGAAAACGATTGTGCAAATATTTAATTTCACTTTCTGTGATGAGAAGATCATAACCTTTATAGAAATCATAAATTCACGCCAAACATTTTAACGATTGCAGAAATTTTTGAATATTTTCAAAATGATGTTAAATTTTCCTTTAACAATTCCCATTCCTTTTTCTAAACTATAATGACGATTTACCATTTTAAACCTTCATTTAAATGTCATCTTGGCTCTAAATGATTTTTTCATAATTTTTGTCACTATTTTTAGATTTTTGCAACTTATTAAAGTTGAGAAAACAGTTTCGTTGTATCAACCGAATTTTTTGCCAATCGAATATGGTCGGTTGCATGTACTATCAGCAAATTTCATTCCAACAACCGAATTTTTCGTTTGTCAATACCGTATTATTGACTCACCGAGATACAATATTTGCTTGTGATAGCCGAATTTGTTATCACATAAATCGGTTACAGCTACCGAATTTTCCGATCCTTTTACATATAAATTTTAATCTAGCTATGTCCGTCTGTTGAAAGCAGGATAGGGCTCGAACGGGACATTGTAGGAGGACGAAATTTGACACTGGTCAACAAAAAAATCCTCCCCATAGACGAATATTTGGACTTGATGTATTTTGATGTGCTAAACACGAATCCGGTTTCAAGTTTTTTCCATCAGGTCTGAATTTTTTTTTATGGGCGTGTATAATATTTCGCCCATAGTAAGGCCATTACTTTAGTATATTTCCTCATAACTCAAGAACGGTGTGTACGATTGATCAAAGTGATACACCAAAAGATGCGGACTAAAAAAATCTTCAAATTTCTCAAACTTAATTCTTTTATGTGCTCAATAGTTTCGGAGTTATTTTGAAATAAGTGTCCGAAAAAAATCATTTTCATGCAAAATTTTAGATTTTTTTGTTACTAAAATTTCATTTAATAAATGAAAACATCTAAAATGTTACAGTTTATTATCTTTATCTTAAAGCTGGTAATGCTGCGAATAAAATAAGGCATGTATCTTAAAAATTGATGCACAAATCTAAATTTTATTCACAGTTAAGTAAAAATACCCATGTTACATACAATTGTATAGAAATACAGTGGTGGTCAAAAAAAAAAAAAATTTAATTTTTTCTTGAAACAAAAATAGTTGGACTGGGTGAATTTTGACGAGTTAAACAAGAATCTGCATTCACTTTTTTTCTATCGGGTACTGATTTTTTATGTGCATGACTAATATCATAACCAAAATAGGTTATAACTCAAGAACCCTTTACACGATTTTTATAAGTGATACATCTAAAGATGCATACGAAAATTGTCTTCAAGGTATGCCAAAAAAAATTTTTCATTCGCTCAAGAATTTCAGAGTTATATATCAAAATTTTCACCACTTTTCAAAAAACTAAAATTTAAAATTTTCGGTACTAATTACTAAATAACTACGGAAATATTAACTGGACAAAAAATTATATAAATTCACCTCAAAGACAATTTAGGTTGCTATATATTAAAGTTAAATTTATCTTAATTGGACAAACTGTTCTCGAGTTATACAAGTGTGACTGCCTAAAGGCGTAGTCACAGTAGTCATGCCCATAAAAAAAAATTAATGTGTGATAGAAAAAAAGTAAAAGCTGATTCTTATTTAGCACGTTGAATTCCATCTAATCCACCTATTTTTTTTTTTTTATTTAAGACGAAAAAAAAAAAGAAATTTTTTTGCCCACTAGTGTATTTCCACTTAGCTATAGTTATGCATGGGTATCCAAACTTAACTGTGAATCCAATCAAGATTTGTGCATGAATTTTTATGATACGTGGCTTTATTTACTCGTAGTTTTGACAGCTTTGAGATAAAGGTGATAAACTTAAATATTTTTGATGTTTTCATTTAAAAAAGAAGTTTTAGTAAAAAAAAGAAATATTGAATTTTGCATTAAAATTTTTTTCCGACACTTTTTTCGAAATATATCCTAAACTATTGAGCGGATAAAAATTTGATAGTAGAGCGATTTAAAGCTAATTTTATTCCGCATATCCTGGTATATCATTTATATAAATCGTGCATACCGTTCTCAAGTAATAGTGAAATATACTCGAGTAATCAACATATTTCGGGCACAATATTAGACACGCCCATAAAAAAAATTCCGACCTGATGGAAAAAAACTGAAAGCAGATTCGAATTTAGAATGCGGAATTCCATCTAGTCTACATATTTTTTTTTTTTTTTTGAAGGAGCTCGAAAAAAAAATTTGTTTGTCGACCAGTGTTATCTGTACAAAATTTTGTTGTCGTATATGCTTTTGTTTAAGAGATATCAGCAGAAAAGTATGAATTGAAGCTACAACGAACACCCTGTGCTTCTAGTATTTAGCCCATAACTTTTTTTGTTTATTAACCGATTTTGCCCATTTTCAATCCGAAACAAACAAAAATAGAAGGACATAACTAGATCGACTCAGAATCTAACCAGGACCTAGAAAATATATGCTTTATTGGGTCTTAAATGATTTTTTCGATATGCTACACATGAAATGACAAAATCAGTATACCCCCATTTTTTTGATGCTGGGTATAAAACAAACCAGAATTTTTCAACCATATTTAAAAAAATCATATTGTAATATTTTATTGTTATGGCAATAAAAATATTAATATGGTTTGAAAACAAAATATGGTTTAAGAACTAGGAAATAGATTAATAATATAATAATGATTGTAGAAATAATGATATTTTTTTATATTAAAAAAAAATTGTTTCTGCTGAAAATATTGAAAAACATAAAATTTTTGTGGTCAACAATATTATAATTTTTATTGAATGTAAATATTAAATGATGAAACTGAAACAAAAACATTGTTATTTATTAATACAGTATTATTAAAATTAACAATAAGAACATAATATTGTTGTAGTGACAAGGTCATAACCATGTTTTTTTTTTTTTTTTTCTAGTTAGAGTTCAGGACTCAGAATCACTTTTTAAATCGATCTAAAAATGTCCGTCCGTCTGGCTGGACGGCTGGCTGGCTATACAAGTAAACTTTGTGCACAAAGTACAGGTCACAATTTTGAAGATATTTCGATGAAATTTTGCAGGTGGGACTTTTATGATACAAGAACAGAGCCTATTGAAATTGGTTGTGATGTGATCATTATTTCATCTAGCTCCCATATAAATGTCCCCCCGGAATAGAGTTTCAACACACAAAAATGCCCTAAAAATAAGAATATTTTAATGAAATTCGGTGAAAAGAAGTTTTATATATTATAGTATTAATCTTCGTACCAAATTTCATGAAAATCGGTCTACAATTGATCATAGCTCCCATATAAACCCCTCTTCCAAAATTCACTTTAAAGTGCATAAATCCCATACAAATGTAAGTAAAACGTTAGTATTCGACATAAATAAATCATATGTAAGTATAAATTATTGTATAAAATTTTATAAAGATCGGTCCATAATTTAAGGTAGGTCCCATATAAAGCCCACTTCGGAAATCGCCCAAAAGTGCATAAAATCATATAAATGTTAGTATCAACGTAATATTATGTATTACAGTAAAAATATCGGTCCACAATTGGCACATATACAATCATATGGTCGGGTTTGACCGACTATAGAGTAATTCCATATCAAAACGGACAAAAAACAATCATTTTCGGATTTCATGTCTTCGATTTCAATGAAATTCGTTACTGTTATTACCTATTACAAGTGTTGCTCAAATTGCTTAGACTTAAGACCCTTTCCGTTCCAAAAATATGACGTTTTAAAAATGAAAAAACTATCAAATTTTATCCAAAAGTGTACATAGTTCATTGCTCATAATTTCTAAACTATACATTGTAAAATTCTAATTTGTATCTCATTTAATATAAATAGATATTGGCTTTAAAATTACGCATATAAAATTTATTTACTTCGAAAGTTCAAAGGTCAAAATATATAATATAATATTCAAAGCTGAATATCTCAAAACTTAACTCCATTCTATACTCGAGCCAAAATTCAAGTTGGAGTCTCTTTTGGTTTAGGATTTATGAAGCAAAATATAGTAAAAGGCAATTTTTTTGTATGTAAAAATTTAAAATATTTACAAAATTATTATTTTTTTTTTTTATTTAAAAAAATATGAAATTTTATATACAAAATTTGACTTTGGTTTATATTTTGTTACATAACTTCTAAACTAAATGAGTGTCCAATATGAAATTTTGCACGGGTATGGACAAGAGTTGTGTTAACATTATATAATTTTTTAAGAATTTTAAAAATGTCGTTTTTGAAGATATAAAGATTTAATTTTTATAAGTTTAAATTTGACCTTTGAACTTTCAAACAAAATAAGTTTACTTTACATAATTTTGAAGACAATATATTAATCTTTAAAATGATACTAAAATTTAAATTTTATTGTGTATAGTTTAGAAGTTATAAGTAATTAAATTTTACTTTGGTCCATAACTTCTAAACTAAATGAGACTCCAACTTGAAATTTTTCGTGCGTAGAAAGAAGAGTTACGTCAACATTATATATTTTTTTCAGAATTTTTAAAATATCGTTTTTTGAAATATAATGATTTGATTATTATATGTCCAACTTTGACCTTTGAACTTTTGATTTAAAAAAAATTTATAAATATCTTTATAAAGGTAATATTTTTGTCTTTATTATGAAACTAAATCTAGATAACTACCGTTTATAGTTTAGAAGTTATTAGCAATTAAACAAATGCACCTTTGTAAATTTTTTAGGTTTTTCTCGTTTTTCAAACCGTCATATTTTTGGACCGAAAAGGGGCATGAGTCTAAAATTTGATGATTTGGGAAACACTTCCAATTGCCAATATCTGTAGTGAATTTCATTGACATCAGAGATGTCAAGTCCGATTACTGTCCGTTTTGATATGGAATCACTCTATATCTTTCTCGATTTTTTTTTTTTTTTTTTTGTAATAATGAGAAGAGATATTGAATCAGAAATATTAGAATTCATAGTATTTTCTAATACTAGGAAGGAATCTTTTCTAACGGCATTCATTTGCATACATTTCAGTGCATATTTTATTTTTTTACCAAAATGAAAAAACCAAAGATTAACTTTAGACCCCCGAAGAAAAATTAAATCTTGAAATCACTTCTATTTCACATTTAAAATTGTAAAAAGTTGTAAAAGTAAAATCTAAAAACGGTCTTAAATATTTCCTAGATTCTTAAGGGAATTCCCTATATAGAAATATTTAAATTTTAAGGCATATTTCTACTGCTATTAATTTTTATTTGTTAATTAATATAGTAGAATTAATCTTTTTTGGCTGAAATTTTTAAACATCCTACAATCTACCATTAATACACAGCAGTATGCAAACTCATTTTTATACGTACATATACATATGTGTTTATGTACACACACACTTATACATGACTTGATATCGGTATTTAAAGAAAAAACAAAAAGAGATCTTTGTCTGCATGTTTAACTCGTTTTGGCATTTAGTTAGCAGGCGCCTAAATCATATTGTTATCGCAATCAAAAATCTTTTTTGGTTTTTTCATCTTGAACAAAATAAAATTAAACACACTATTGCTACTATACTAACACTACCATAATTAAAATTACCACTGCATTAAAAACATTCTCATGATGATCCTTTAACTCCAATGAATTGTTTATTTCCCATGTGTAGAACTCTATATTGGAGAGTGTGTCATTTTAAATGAGTTTATAATATCATTTCATTATTTTTTTGTTTGTTTTTTCTTATTTTTTTGTCGAATTTTGACAAGTTTTTAATAAATTACATTTTGAGTTATTATGTTTTTTTTTTTTGTGTAGTCAAAGGTTTTGTCTAACCAAATACACACACACACACACTTAAACACCTTTAAAAATTGTCTATTTGTTAAATTTTGTTTTAAGGGGGCTACTAATTATAGTGATATTTTGAAGTCCACTAAGAAACCTGCTATTACAGGTGACAAACTGTTTTTTTGTTTTTTTTTCTTTCAAAATGTTTTGGTTATTTTTCGTATTCTCTGTTTGTGGAATATTCAACATGATTTATGATTGTGTTGACTTATGTTTGTTATAAATTATACAATCTATCTAATTTGGTATTATATTATATCTATCTATCTATTCATCTGTCTGTCTGCCTATCTGTTTCTTGTGTTTAATTTTTGTTTTTCTTATAGCTTCAGGATAAATTTAATAATGTTTGTTAATTTGATTTTATACGAAAACCTACATACACTTGTTTTAGCGATCTTAAGATATTGTTGTGTTGTTTTTGTTGTTTCTAGTTTATTTTTAGATTAAAGTTTTCGATAAATCTTGGTCATAAATCATGGAATTAGAAAAGAAGATCTTCTATGTATGTTTTAATTAAAACAAATTTGGGTTTTTTTCTCTGTTGATTACAGTTTTAATGCAGGTTGTCAAAAAGGAATGGTTGTGAGTGGCAGAGTCGTTTAAAGCGGAAATTAACGCTATAAATATATAAAAAAGATTTTTTGATGTGATCTTTATGAATATTTATAATAATGAACAAATTTTGTTTGTATGTTAAAGATGATGGAGTGAGATGAACATTGTAGTCGCAACACTTTAATGTCTTTATTAAAATTTGTTGGGAAATTTATAGATTTATTTCGGTTTTGAAAACAATATTTAGAGTCAATATTAAAAAAAAGTTTTTTTTTATGATTTTTATGAAGTTGTTAATTTTTGTGTATTTTGTTGAGGCAATCAAATGTTATAGTTATAAATAAATTAAGAAAACAATTTATTGCATAGATTTTTGTGACGTTATAAATCTATAGCCTTTATATTATCAGAGATCTCATCTGAGTTAAAAAATTGAAACAGAATTAAATAAATTTTTCGTCTCAGAGTTTAAATATCATTTATTTTAAGATATTTATTTTTAATGTGAAAACAGTGTAAAAATCATAGAAAACAACTAGAAGAACAACCTGTTTAATTTTCTCAGCAAAACAATAATTTTCTCTGCTCATGTGTAATCTAGAGGGAAAATATGACAGTCCTTTAACAATGTAGGCCTTTGTGAAAAAATACATTTCACTTCGCCTTCTATGGAATACCTTAAATAAAGTCTCGGCCTCCTTTCCAAAAAAACCTTTCATTAGATTCTAATAAAGATGTATCATCACTCACTAATTATCTTTCTCATTATAAACAGAAATATTTTTAATTTGAGACTTCAATTCAAAATCTCAATATCATTTAGTCTTATTTAAAGTGCCGCTTTAATAGAGGTAAGTAGTTCGTATTTATACCCTACACCACCAAAGGTGGTTGGGGTATTATGTGTTTGTGCAGAAGTTGTAACGCAGAGAAAAAATCTTCGGACCCCCACCTTAAAGCATACCGTTTGACTCAGCATCACTTTCTGAGTCAATTTAACAATATCTGGTCGGCTGGCTGGCTGTCTGGTCGGCTGGCTGGCTGGCTGGCTGTCCATGTAAAGCTTGTGCGCAAAGTACAGGTCGCAAACGAAGCCTATTGAATTTGGTTATGATCGGCCCATTATTTTACCTAGCACCCATACAAATGTCCTCCCGGAATACAGTTTTAACACTCATAGATGCCAAAAATCTGTCTGCCAAATTTCATGAAGATCGGTCCATAACTGTTAGTATTATGTTAATATTTAATACAAGTAAGTTGTATATAAGTAAAAGCAAATTTATGTAAATCGGAAAGGTGTAGGGTATCATATAGTCGGGCTTGACCGCCATAGGTGGTTGGGGTATTATGCGTTTGCGCTGATGTTTGTAACGCATAGAAAATGATATCTAACACCTACCTTAAAGTATACCAATCGACTCAGAATCACTTTTTAAATCGATCTAACGATGTCCGTCCGTCTGGCTGGCTTGTTGGCTGTCTATGCAAACTTTATGCACAAAGTACAGGTTGAAATTTTGATATTTTGAAATTTGGTACGTGGGACTTTTATGATACAAGAAAGAATTGAAATTAATGCACAGAGGGATCGAATTTTGCTAAACTAAATATCAAATTCTATAGCTAACAATTGTATGCTATTGGCTGAACTATTTTTGCTAAATTTCGGTAAAAAATTTATTTCTAAAGATAAATGTTCAACATTAGATTGCATTTTAGCCCATTTAATAATTTTAAAGACAATTACAACAACAATGTCGTAAATACCCATTTTAATTACACTGGCCAACAAAAAAAAAATTTTTTCGTGCTTCTTCAAAAAAAAAAAAAAAAAATGTGAACTAGATGGAATTCCGCATGCTAAACTCGAATCTGCTTTCAGTTTTCTCCCATCAGGTCGAGATTTTTTTTATGGGCGTGTCTAATATTGTACCCTAAATAAGCCGATTACTCGAGTATATTTCACTATAACTATAACGGTATGCACGATTTATATAAGTGATACACCAAAATATGAGGAATAAAATTGGCTTTAAGTCGTTCTACTAACAAATTTTTATCCGCTCAATAGTTTTGGAGATATTTCGAAATAAGTGTCGGAAAAAAAAATTTCATGCTAAATTCAGGATTTTTCTTTTACTAAAACTTCTTTTTAAAAGTGAAAACATCAAAAATGTTTCATTTTATCATCTTTACATCAAAGCTGGCAAAACTACAAGTATATAAAGCCATGGATGATAAAAATTGATGCGTAAATCTTGATTGGATTCACAGTTAAGTTAGGATACCCATGCATAACTACAGTTAAGTGGAAATACACTAGTCGGCAAAAAAAAAAAAAATTTTGTCCTAAATAAAAAAAAAAATAGGTGGATTAGAGAGAATTTAATGTGCTAAATAAGAATAAGCTTTTACTTTTTTTCTATCACGTATTGATTTTTTTGAAGGGCATGACTACTATGACCCCGCCGTTAGGCAGTCAAACTTGCATAACTTGAGAACGGTTTGTCCAATTAAGATAAATTTTTTGTCCAGTTAATATTTCCGTAGTTATTCGGTAATTAGTAGCAAATTTTTTTTTTTAATGGTGAAAATTTTGATCCATAACTCTGAAATTCTTGAGCGAATGAAAAATATTGTTGACATAACTTGAAGATAATTTTCATATGCAACTTTTGGTGTATCATTCATCAAAATCGTGTACACGGTTCTTGAGTTATAGTCTAAATTGGACAAACCATTCTCGAATTTTATAGTGTGACCACTGAATAAGGTTAAGATATTAGTCATGTACATAAAAAAATCAGTACGTGATAGAAAAAAAGTGAATGCAGATTCTTATTTAACTCGTCAAAATCCACCTAATCCACCTATTTTTGTTTTAAGAAAAAATAATATTTTTTTTTTGCCCACCACTGTATTTCTACTCAATTGTATGTAACATGGGTATTTTTACTTAACTGTGAATAAAATCAAGATGTTTGCAGCAATTTTGAAGATACATAGCTTATTTTATTCGCAGCATTACTAGCATTAAAATAAAGATGATAAACTGTAACATTTTAGATGTTTTCATTTATTAAAAGAAATTTAAATAATAAAAAAATTTAAAATTTAGCATGAAAATTATATATTTTTTTTTTTTTTTTTTTTTTTTGGACACTTATTTCAAAATAACTTCGAAACTATTGAGTACATAAAAAAATTAAGTTTGCGTGGTTTGAAGATATTTAGTATGCATCTTTTGGTGTATCACTTTGGTCAATCGTACATACCGTTCTTGAGTTATGAGGAAATATACTAGAGTAATGGCCTTACTATGGCCAAAATATTAGACACGCCCATAAAAAAAAATTCAGACTTGATGTAAAAAAACTGAAAGCAGATTCGTGTTTAGCACATCAAAATACATCAAGTTCAAGTATTCGTCTATGGGGGAGGATTTTTTTTTGTCGACCAGTGTTATTATACACAGAGAAAACAGTTTCGTATGGCATAGGAATTTTTTGCCAATCGTATGTTGTCGTTTACATGTACTATCCTAAAATTCGGTTGACATAGCCATATAAATCGCGACTTGCAACTGTTTAGAAAAATTTAATTCGGTTAGCTTAACCCCTTAATTTTTATGTATACATTAGGCTAGCGCAAAAAAAAAATATATATATATTAATTATATTAAGATTATAGATTGATATGTTTTCAGCAAATTCCCAAAATATTTCAGTTCAATTACTTCATTTAAGTGAGCTGGACCATTTTTAAAATACCTCCAAGAATGTGGTTTTCGATCAATAGTCTACACAATTTTTAACTTTTTGTCAAAAAAAAAAAAAAAAAAAATGTAATATTTTTTATTCTCTCGAAATTAAAATTTTAGTAAGATATTTAACTCTAGAATACTAACGTATGTAAATTTTACGTATATATCTTTTTTAAAAAAATTTTACTTATCGTTAGTATTAAGAGTATAAAATTGTATACGTTAATTTTACGTATTGTTAGTAATAACAATATAATTTTCAATAAAAAATTGGAAATGTGATTTGAAATGGCGGAGTTAATGTTGAAATATTCACCACATAATCCAAACTTGGTAGATATACTAGTCAATTCCAACTTTTCAATGAAATTAATGTAAAAATGTAATGAAAATTATGAACTTGCGATATTACAGTTATATCAACAATTTTCAACAGAAAGGAAAGAAAAATGTGTTGAAAATTTATCCATTATACAGAAAACTAAAGGATATAACAATTTGTCATGTTTGATTAACATCTGAAGTCTTTTGTCATAACTATTTATAAATGAAATCTTTGTGTGATTGGAAGGGTTTTTTAGTGATTTATTCTTATTTATTGAATTTGATTTTTCACTTTATGTCCTTTTAGAGGCAAATAAAAGTGCACTTAGCTGACGTAGCAACAACAAATAAAGTGGTTTAAAGGTGTAGGCATGTGTACGTAAAATTTACGTATCGTTAGTATTAACGTATAAAAATATATCGTTAGTATTCCAGGGTTAATGTTTTTATTTATTTTAAATATATTTTATTAAAGTTTGAATACTTTGGATATTTTCCATTGTAAATTATATTTTAGGGCATCATTAGAAAGGTCTAGTTAAATACTATTGATATGTGCATTCATTTAATACTTTAGTAGCACAAATAATATTTTGGGATTTCCGGTCCATAATTGGTTAAGTTAATTTTAAAGGCCAAAAGCATAAATTGATCAAAAAAGCTGCAAATTCGTGCAAAATAGGGGCTAAGTTTCAAAAGCACATTTTTATTCGATTATTAACGCGGTTTTCAATGAACTTATTATATTTTTCATAAATTTATAAATATTATTTATGTACACGCAAAGAAAAAACATGGTTGGTCAAATCATAATCGGTAACTATCATTAATGTTTAGGTTTATGATTCCCTCAATCAAATCAGTTATTATACCCTTTTGTGAACATAATATTGTCCTATCCAATATTAATATAATATGAACCTCACAATCATAACATTTATATGTGATAGTCCTCACAACCATACTGCATAAATATAACATGATCCCTATATTAAATATTATAATATCCCCAATCATAATACTATGCATACGGTTAAAATGTATTTTTATTTATTATTATTATTATTATTTTTTTTTTAATTTAAATTTTGCGAATAGAAATTAATTAAAAAAAAAAAAATACCACAGCCTTCACTGGACGATGTCGTTCAAGAAAATTCATCTTCACATTCACACACCTAAAAGAAAATTAGTACAAATACATTTTTTTATTTTTATATTTGACCGCACAGAATTATTGATATTTATTGTACTTACCGAAAAATATTTCCAATTTTAAATTTGGCCATTGATGATTTGCTCCGTCAGCACTACGTGGATCTCGTTATTAAAAAATAATAATAATAAAGTTTTTTAGTAAAAATTTTGTGAACCTTTTTAAACGTTTTTCTTCACTTTACGTCCGTCACATTTAAGATTTCATTACTGACTGAGTAAATTATTTCGAAAGAGAGATAACAATAAAGACGAGCATATTATTGTCACCCCTCGCATTAAAATATTACATACAAATATTTCATTGAAATAATATGTTACCATGAAACATATTATTCTTTTAGTACACCGACTTTATATTATTACAAAGTACCATATGTTAAAATGATCAGAACAAAAAATAATTGATTCAGTTTAGTCAAAAACACAATAATTTGATTGTGTTAGCCATATAAACTATTTAGGAACATCACCTGATTTCCGCGAGCATTTCGGAATCATGTTTTTTCTTTGCGTGTACTTCCATGCGACTTATTTGCAAAAATTGCTAATTTAGCCTTTTGAGAACAAAATACATAAAATTTACCGTCTTGCTCTTAAAGGGTTAATTGCGCGTTATTTTCAATAGTGCCAGGGCAAACCATTCCAATGGTATATTAAAATCAAATATATGTTGAAAAATTTCCGAAATATATAAAATTACATGTTTCAATATAGAAAATATGACAAACAAATTTAGTATAATCTTATTAATTGTACTAACTGAAAGCACAATTTTAGTTTGAAAAGGTTTGTTATAAATAATTTTTCGATTATAATAACCAATTTTTGGACCTGAAACAATACAATTTTGTTGTCTTTAACGAATTATTAAAATAATATTTTTTTAAACCCCAAATCGGTTGAACTAACTAAATATACAATATTTGTTTTTACTTTTTTAAACATGAATAAACTGCTAAATGTATAATTGTTCAATGGAGTGTCCCGTAGACAAAAAATTTGTAAGAAGACCCCTCAGACGATGCGTAAAAATTAGCTTAATATGTAAAAAATATTTAAAAAAAAATTTAAAATTGATCTTCAGTTCCCTACCAGTGATTGAAAGTCACGGGTCTAGAACATTTCGGGTCTAGAACAACTCAAAATAGTATTGAGTTTTGTCTTGAAATGGGTATCCATTAATATTATCTTGCAATCTATCTAAACGTTTATATTAGTAACTGTTGAACGAACGGACGGACATAATATCTTTGGTAAATTATTTAGTACCAAATTAAACAACAAAAGATGGCAATCATAACATATTTTAACTTTCTATTTCGGATTTTCAAATGTAATTATGATAATTTTTTAAAATTTTTTATGTTGCTGAAATCTTCCTCTTTTAAACGATACAAATATCTACACACATTTTAGTTAATGCAGTAAAACCAAATTTGGGTATTATTAGGTGGACCCCGAAATTCAAATAGTCATAGCGAATTGTACCATCCAAAAAACTTATGTTACTTTTAACATCAATCAAAATTCAGTATAAAATGGACGCTGGAAATAGTAGTAATGGTAATTATTGTTAGCAGAGATAAATTGAAAGGAAATATGGCAAAATTTGTTGATACTTACCTTTACGCTGAAAAGTCTGATTCAGTTCAGTTGATGCAAATATGCTTCTGTTATGTCTGCAATGGACAAGGCTGTTCGGAAGAAAAAAAATATTTTTTTTTTTTTTTTTGGTAAATGTCAAAAGGTGTCTCTCTGAATAACAAACAAAATCATTTCACAAGGATGCTTTTAAAGTCTAAATATAAAGAACTAATCATACCTTTAACATTACGTTTATATAGCTCCTTTTATACAAAATCACATGCTTTCTTAATAAATTAATATCATTTTGCAAATAAAATAAATTTACTGTTTCTGAATCCCCAAAATATGTTGCTATACGCTACTCTACTTAGTTGTCAGAAATGCCTTAAATGATCATGTCATATGTATAAATTCTAAAAAAAAAAATTCAAATTAAAAATAAAAAAATTATTAAAACATTTAAAATATAAAAGTGAACAAAAGGGCTAACAAAAATTAAAACATGTGATCATGCGTGTTTCAGTGGCGCCAAGAAACCTCCTGCTGATTTTCACAACCTTTATAACAGAATTTAAAAAAGAAAAAAAGAGACAAAAATTTAAAATACCAGCAACCAAAAAAAAAAAAAAAAAAAAAAAAACAATTATCATACCAAATTCATAAAGAAATCATTGCAATGAACTATTAACAATATTCACAATGAAAAATCTATAATAAAATGTATATACAATTTCTCATAAAAATAATAAAAATAAAAATGATACAGAGAAACAAAAGGTGTCTTAAATTTCACATAAGGACATCAATCAAAATAAACATTTTTCTTTTAGTTTCAGTTTTTTATTTTTATTTTTAAAAATATATTTAATCTTGTGAATGATTTTTAAAGATGCATCATAATTAAATGAATAACAACAAAAATATTTAAAAATTCACATAAAACCAACAAACAAACAACAGGTATCGGATATACGATATTTTAATATTTCATAGATCAATAAGACAACAAGTGTATTTAAGAGTATAATGATTGGTGTGAGTATAAATCCATCACTTGGTGTATAGAACTCTCTTATTTGATGACGATGTTATTTGGGGTCATGGATCATTTTTGTTTATTTGTTTTTTTTACTTCTAAATTTAATTGTTTTTAGATTTTTGTTTATGTTTAATTTATGGAATTATAATGATTTTTTATAGTTATTAACTATTATTGTTGTTTGTCATATCATTAAACATTTAAAAATTCATTTATTTATTTCATCTCTTGTTGAGTATCTTATTGAGATTTTAATATTTTCCTAGAGTTTTCTCTTAATTTTATGTTTGATGATGGATTTGTTATTTTATTGAATTAGGTTTATGCTGGTTATATTTTCTCTATATAAATCTTTAGAAGATGATATACCCCTTTTTATTTAATTATAGTTTAGTATTATTAAAGTGTCATTTATATTTTGTGTGATAAATAAACTATTGTTTTGTATAATTAAATGGTATGACAAAATATTTAATGCTTTTTTAATTTATAGATCCAGTTTAAATGTCATTGTTAAGTTTGATTTAAATATTGCTTTCCTTATTAAGATTTAATTTAGTCTAGACATGTTTTTGAAATGGATGTTTTATGGTTATAATGTGGTTATTGAATTAAAAAATTAACTGCATTAAATTTTATTGCGTATATAAAGTTTAGAATTCATTCACAATTGGAGTTGTTAGCTATAAAATTTATAGACTTTGATTTATTATAGTTTTCACCACAAGTGACAAGAATATGATTATCGTTTCAACCTTTCAAAAACATTTAAAATTTATAAAAAGCAAGTTTTAAGATATTAGCCTTTAGAGTTTTTAATAGTATAATAAATAAAATGGCAAAGCAATATAAGAATTTTGGGCTTTTTGTATCAAAACTCCTTATAATGTATTATTAACAAAATTTGTTACTAAAACGTATTTTACAATGACAAGGAAAAACATTATTAAAACTGGAAAAAATATAGTTTATGATAAAAATATTCACTAACTTTAAAATTAATAAAAACAAATAGTACTGGGGTAGTCAATTATTCGAGAGCAAATGCACATCTTCATAGTCTTCTTAGAGCCTTATACACAAAGTACAGGTCGAAATTTTGCCCCATACAAATGTCCTCCCGGAATAGAGTCTTAACACTTATAGATCTTAAAAATATGAGTATTTTAATGAAATTTATCACAAAAAAGATCGGGCCATAAACCTCTTTCCCGAAAATCATCTATTATGTTAATATTTAACACAAATAAGGTTTATATAAGTAACGAGAGAGAAACTATAGTCGGCCAAGACCGACCATATGATACTTAGAATGTATGAGCTTAGAATTAGACCTGTGACTAGTTGTAGATCAACACTTTTACTAAATGTAAAATAAATTATACGAATACAGGACAACGCATTGATACTAACATCTATACGATTTTATGCACTTTAGGGCGATTCCCGGAAGTGAATTTGTATGGGAGCAATGGTGAATTATGGACCGATTCTCATAAATTGTGGCAATGTTGTTTCTACTTATATAAAACTTATTTGTGTCGAATATTAACTTGATACTATCATTCGTATGGGACTTATGTACGTTAAAGTGATTTTCGAAAAACGGGATTTACATGGGAGCTATGGTCAATCTTGATGAAATTAAGCACAAGGATTGACAGTTATACAAAACTCCTCTGTACCGAGTTTCATTGAAATATTGCTATATTTAAAGCATTTATGATCGTTAAACCCTAATTCCGGGAGAACATTTATATGTGGGCTATGTGAAATAATGGACCGATCATAACCAATTTCAATAGGCTTCGTCCTTGTGTCAAAATAATTAGTTGTGGCAAATTTCATCAAGGTATCTCTAAAATTGCGATCTGTACCTTGTTCACAAAGTTTACATGGACAGACAGCCAGCCAGCCAGACGGATGGACGGACATTTTAAGGTCTGGGTTCGATAATTATTTCTGTGCGTTACAAACATCAGAACAAACGCATAATACCCCAACCACCTATGGTGGTGTAGGGTATAAAAACATAATTATATGGATCGGAATGGTGTAGAGTATTATATGGTCGGTCTTGGCTTGACTATACATTTTAATTATTTCATTTTGTTTGGGAGCATTTTTGTTTCTAATGAAAGTATACTTTCGCTAATAAAAGTATTTCCGCATATATGGCCGGGCTCAAAAGTTTTCTCCTCTGTGGCACACTGTGGTGCCAAATCAGTTTTTTTCTGGAAATAATTATGTAACTTGTTAGGTTCGAGTCTACCCTCTACGGGGGTAGACTCGAACCTACAAAAAAATGCTTACATGTGTAGGTTATCTCTAGTTAAGGAGATTTTGGCCCGAAGATTGTTCACCGAATTACAGAATTATTTACAAAAAAAATAAAAAAATTGAGACCACTGTGATGGCATTTAAAACATCATCTTCGCTAAGTAAAGATTTTTCTGCATTGCCGACCATCGGAAAATACAGAAAAACCGGCTATGCAGTTAAAATTTACTTTGCGAAAAGTCAGTGCTTTAAATACCAAAAAGGAGAAAGTCCTTCCGTCTGTCCAAAATCCGGCTATTCAGGAAAACTTTATCGAAACGAATTTATCTTATGTAGTATTTAAAATACCAGCTTTGCTAAGTACAGTTTTCTAAAATTTCGAAATTATAACTTATTATTTATTTTATTTGATTTTATATTTCATTTATTTTGGGAGTAATTTCGTTAAATTTGGTACTTATTTTTTTATTACGATTAAAGTCCCAAATGTTGGGAATTGTTTCATTTATCCTATTGGAAGTTATTTTATATTTTTGATTCGGTAGTTTCTGAATTTTTGTTGGGACCAATTTCATTGTGAGTTATTTTACGGTACCAACAAAGCAATTTTACTTGAAATGATCTGATAAGAATAAAAATTGGTCTGAATAATTATCTTTTTTTATACTCTGATTTTCACTATAAATATTCCGTCGTTAAGATTCCGTCGTAAATGAAAATATTATTATTTCATAAATTCTTTGACGCAAAAAGAAACAACTTTTCGTCTACTATGCCATACGCCGTAACTTCTATCTAAAATGTAATAAATACTGTACGATATTTAAAAATTATTTTCAATAAAATAGTAAAAATAGTAATAATAATAAAAAAATCATATATCTTTTATACGGCAACACTGATATATGTGACTGCTGTTAATTATTTTAAAAGCCTTTAGTAATTACTTTGGCTTTAACTTTTCGTACATAGTTTTTTATAAAATTAAAGATTTTAGTTATGTGAATGAAATGTTTCACTTTTTTTTTCCTGTAAGCACTTACTCAGAGAAAATAATGTCAATTTTATGGCTCGTTTCTGCCACTAATTGGAGTTAACACAATCAAACTTTGGTTGATGCTATTGAACATTTTTTATACTACATATTACGAAATTTCATTATGGACAGATTCAGTTATGAAAAAAACTGTATTTTCTGTTTAGCCGTTCGTAAAACATTATTTTGAAAATTTTATGTTTATAAAGAACTAAAAAACTTTACTTTAAGGTTACTAAAACTCACGAAACATTTCCAAAAATTTTAAACATCTCTAACCTCGCAAAACATTTCTTTTCTCTAAACACAGTATGATAAAATTTTTGCTGATAATCTTCTTCCCAACTTTAAAATCTATTTTACAAATTCGACTTCTGGCGGTATTTTTCAAAAACACAAATCATTATAATTTGTTTTGTTTTTTAGTAAGTAAAAAAATAAGTACTTTAAATTTGTGTATGGATTAGTTTTTTTTATCGGAAGACTTTTAATGTCATCATTGTTTTATCTCTGTTCCTGTTCTATGGTCATCCCAACTAACTTTCAGAGGATTAAAAAATCACCACTACGCGGCTCTCTATCTACATTTTCTTGATCATCCTGAAGAGCAAAACAAGTAACAAGAAAAGTAAGTAGCACCACAAACGATCATACGCTTCGGTGAACTCCCAAAAGAAACAAGCCGACATGTTGGAACAAAGAAAACGGTCAAAGAACAAAGAGATCCACTTTATTAACTACTTGAGATTAGGACTGATAAAGAGATAATCCCTCAAAAGAAGAAAGAAATGTTGGATAGAAAGAAAAATTCAGTAGCTCTACACGTGTAACAGGCATAACCTCCCCAAATACACAAACGAGCATAAATTTCACTACTTAACTTACTTATTTTCTTATTACTCTCTTTCTTAAGAGCATAGGGAACAGTGTTAAAAAATATTGTATATTTTTGTGAGTGTAATAGATCACAGGTAAATATGTCAGAGTTATGTCAAGGGATGATAATGATAACAACAATAATAGTAACAATAATAATAATGATTGGATGTAGAGCATGAGAGGTGATGGGTCGGTACGTTTCTTTTCTTCTTCGTGTTTGTTATTGTGTATTTCGTATTATTATACGAAAATGAGGTGAGATCAATAGCCGGCTTATCTCAGTTGAAAAAGAGCCGCCTTGTATTTTCTTTTGTAATTTCAAATTCCATTACATGCCTTTACAATGATCAAAGCGCAAAAAAGAAAACCCTCAAACGCGAAATAGATCACTTGCCGTATTAAAATGTTGAAACATTATGGTTTTCGTTTTTTTTTTTTTTTTTTTAGTTTTATAATCATTGAAGCGAATTTTTAATCCAAATTGGTATTGGCTTTCATTAAATATTAAATATATTCCTTTTGTTTTCTAACCTTTGATAAAAGAATACCGCTTGTATTTCGGCATATGATTACAGTACGTACTCCACTCCTCAAATATTTTCAGAGGAGGCTTCATCGTCATCACCATGTTCAACACTCTTTTCATTCTGCCACTTTTACAAAAGATTAGTGTGAAGTTGTAACTTTTTATTTGTTAGAATTTTACGCTTTTCACAAATAATTGATACATTTTTCTATGTTTAAGATTAAAGTTTTTTTTTTTTTTTTTTTCCTTTTCGTAATGCTTAGATAATTTTGTATGCTACTGTAAGGTAATGAGATTTAATGGAAATAATTTTGTTTTAAGTAAAGAAATATTGACGTGATTTTGATGATGCCGCTGTAAAATTTTATATTTATATTTTTTTGCCATCGGAATTGTATCATGCTAAATTGTGTTTTATAATATTATGGTCATTTTTATAATGCATATAATTTTAGCAACAATATTATTATAGTAAGCAAAGATTAATTTCTGTAATAAAATATATTTATAGAAGACATAAAATATGATTGTCACATTTAAATAAATTACCATCTTCTACTCATTTCTTGAAATGATTCGGATACGGAAACTAATGTTTGATTGTCTTATTGCAAATTATCAATAAATCTTTTTGTAATAGGACATATGCGATACATTTTCTTTTATAGGAAATTTTCAATAAAACTCTTGCAGAGGAAATATTCAATAAAATTTATTTTTATATAAAATTTCAATAAATTTTCACTAAAAATTCCTTGTATAGGATAGAGTTCCCTTTTAATAAGAAATTTTTTATAAATTTCCTTTTATAGGAAATTTTTGAAAAATTTTTGAAAATTTTTTTTATAGAATTATAGAAAACTTAAGATAAATATCATTTTATAGGAAATTTTTGATAAATTTCGCTTATATAGGAAATTTTCGATAAGTTGCCTTTTTTTAGGAAATTTTCGATAAATAGAAAATTTTTAGTTAATTTCTTTTTATAGGAAATTTTCTATAAAATTCCTTTTTATAGGAAATTTTCAATAAATTTCCTATTTTTAGGATATTTTTGGTAAATTTCCTTTTTATAGGAAATTTTTGGTAAATTTCCTTTTAATAGGAAATTTTCGACAAATTTCTTTTTTATAGGAAATTTTCAAAAAATTTCCTTTCTATAGGAAATTTTCAATAAATTTCCTTTTTATAGGAAATTTTCAATACATTTCCTATTTATAGGATATTTATGGTAAATTTCCTTTTTATAAGAAATTTTCGGTAAATTTCTTTTTTATAGGAAATTTTTGGTAAATTTCTTTTAATAGGAAATTTTTAATAAATTTCCTTTTTATAGGAAATTTTCAATAAATTTTCTTTTTAAAGGAAATTTTTATTTAATTTCCTTTTTATAGGAAATTTTTGGTAAATTCCTTTTTATAGGCCATTTTCAATAAATTTCCTTTTTATAGGAAATTTTCGATAAATATCCTTTTTTTAAGGAAATTTTTGGTGAATTTCCTTAATAGGAAATTTTTAGTAAATTTCTATTTTATAGAAAATTTTTGGTTAATTTCTTTTTTGTAGGAAGTTTTCAATAAATTTCCCTTTTATAGGCCACTTAAAATAAATGCTCTTATAGGAAATTTTTGGTAAATTTTAATAGGAAATTTTCGATAAATTTCCTTTTTATAGGCCATTTTCAATAAATTTCCTTTTATAGGAAATTTTTGGTAAATTTCCTTTTAAAAGGAAATTTTCCTTTTTATGGGAAATTTTCGATAAATTTCCTTTTTATAGGAAATTTTCAATAAATTTCCGTTTTGTAGGAAATTTTTGGTAAATTTCTTTTTTATAGGAAATTTTCTATAAATTTCCCTTTTATAAGAAATTTTCTAAAAATTTCCTTTTTATAAGAAATTTTCTATAAATTTCCTTTTTATAAGAAATTTTCTATAAATTTCCTTTTTATAGGCCATTTTCAATAAATTTCCTTTTTATAGGAAATTTTCGATAAATTTCCTTTTTATAGGAAGTTTTCGATATATATCCTTTTTATAGGAAGTTTTCGTTATATATCCTTTTTATAGGAAATTTTCATTATATTTCCTTTTTATAGGAAATTTTCGTTATTTTCCTTTTTATAGGAAATTTTCGATATAATTCCTTTTTATAGGAAATTTTTGTTATATATCCTTTTTATAGGAAATTTTCATTATATTTCCTTTTTATAGGAAATTTTCGTTATATATCCTTTTTATAGGAAATTTTCATTATATTTCCTTTTTATAGGAAATTTTCGATAAATTTCCTTTTTATAGGAAATTTTCGTTATTTTCCTTTTTATAGGAAATTTTCGATATATTTCCTTTTTATAGGAAATTTTTGTTATATATCCTTTTTATAGGAAATTTTCATTATATTTCCTTTTTATAGGAAATTTTCGATAAATTCTTTTATAGGAAATTTTTGTTAAATTTCTTTATAGGAAATTTTTGTTAAATTTATTTTTTGTAGAAAATTTTTGGTAAATTTCTTTTTTATAGGAAATTTGCCAAAAAATTTTTATAGGAAATTTTTGGTAAATTTCCTTTAATAGGAAATTTTTGTTAAATTTATTTTTTGTAGGAAATTTTTGGTAAATTTCTTTCTTATAGGAAATTTTCGATAAATTTCCTTTTTATGGAAAATTTTCGATAAATTTCCTTTTTATGGAAAATTTTCGATAATTTTTTTTTTTTTTTGTACGAAATTTTCGATAAATAAGAAATTTTTGGTAAATTTCCTCTTTATAGGAAATTTTTGGTAAATTTTCTTTTAACAGGAAATTTTAGGTAAATTTTCTTTTAATAGAAAATTTTGGGTAAATTGCATTTATATAGGATTATCCATAAATTTCTTTTTTATGGGAAATTTTCGGTAAATTTCCATTTTATAGGAAATTTTCGATAAATAAGAAATAAGAAATTTTTTGTAAATATCCTTTTTATAGGAAATTTTTTGTAAATTTCCTTTTTATGGAATATTTTCGGTAAATTTCTTTAAAGGAAATTTTTGTTAAATTTCTTTTTTGTAGGACATTTCTGGTAAAATTACTTTTTATAGGAAATTTTCGTTATATTTCCTTTTTTATGGGAAATTTTCGATAAATATCCATTTTATATCGAATTTTCAATTTTATTTTTATGTTGAATTTTCGATAAATTCTGTTTTAGTATCGAATTTTTCATAAATTCTCTTTTTTATATAAAATTTTCTATACTCCTCTTTTAGTATATATATACTATTCGACAAATTCTCTATCATTATCGTAGTTTTCGATACATTTTCTTTTATAGAAAATTTTGAAATAAAATCTCTTTTTGTTGGAAGTTTTCAATAAAATTTCTTTAGTTTTAAATTTGCTTCGATTAGCACTCATTCAAATTCTATATGGATCACGCGATATTTCCTTAAAAACATCTTTAAATAGCAGCAATTAAAAATGCTCATACAAGAAATTGTTTCTTTAACTTACGCCATGAAATTTTCGTCCCAATAACGAAACTTTACAAAGCACGTTAGTTTCTTTACACCAAAAAAAGTTTGTACATAAATAAAAAAATTAGTTTTCTTGACTTTAGTTCATAATATTTAAGAATAATTTTTTAAATATTAAAACTTTTTTTCTATATGAATCAAAAGTCAAGAAGTCAAGAAGACTATTTGTGAAAAAAATGTTCGAAATTTTCTTTGGAAAATTTTTAGTGTTTAATTATTTTTAGGTACATATTGGGATCATTCAACAGAACAGAAGCGTTTTTTAATAAAATTATGTATGTTCATATATATTTGCTGCAGAATGGCATCGAAAATTTCTAAACATTTTTAAAAAATATTTTCTTGGAAAATTTGCCATCTATTGGTAATATTTTCTATTTTAATTTAGCAATTAGAGTCTTATAAAAATAAATCAAAATGTATGCAAATTCTTTGCAAAATTCCTAAAAATTTCATAAAGAACAATTTAATAATATCTGTGAAACAAATTTCACTTTTTCTAAAAAAAAGTTTGGAAAAAAAGTCAGGTTCGATTCATAATATTTATGAACAAAATTTGTATGTACTTTTTTTCTGTGTACTTATTAAATACTATTTATAATTACAAATGACATTGTTTAAATTATCAAATACATATTCTACGTAAATAAATATTGCAGAAACTTTTAATTCAAAATAAAAACATAAACAGTAGTTAATTACTTAGATGACGTAGTAATCACCTAAATACTAAAGCTAACATCCAGTTTTGTTATGTTTATTTATCTTTTGTCATCTTCATTATCATCTTTTCAGGAAAACAGTAGGCGTTTTAGGTATTAATGTAACATACTAATTATTTAAATAATAAATTAACTTTTTTTCACTAGAAAACTAAAGCAAAACTAAGTTATTTATAATATGTGTGCTAAAACGTATATATTATATAAATAAACGCATTCCTTACAGATTTAGCGTTAAATTTCTAAGAAAATATTTATATTTACAAATGGTTTAGTTTTTTTTTATCACAACTATTTATTAAAGCTTATAAACTACACCATTTCCTCTTTACTCTTTACCTTAACCTCTTCCTATCTATTAAAAATAAAATAAAAAAACTGTAATAGACTAAATCATAAGAAAATTTAGAGTCGGCTTTTCTAAAAAGATAAATTAAACTGACAATTTCAATATTTCTTAACAGCCACAAAATAGAAGTCATCAATATTAAAACACTCAACAAAACTTTAAAATTGAAATCGTTCGTTCATGGCCTGTTTATAATGGAACTCTTATCATTATGTAGTAGAAATTTATTTTCTTTGACTACTGGACTTGGCTTTCAACATCTTGTCTCCTACATACATATGTATGAACATGTATGCAGTTTATTTGAAAACGAAAACATTTCGTTTGATCTTTAATCATTGCCGCCCTTTTAAGTTTCATTCATTTTTTAAGATTTTTCACTTACTGACTCACTCTTTGCCTGCAGCCGAAAAATCAATTTTTGACCAAGTTAACACTCTTTAAAAAAATTGTTACACAATTTTATTAAAAACTCTTTTTTTATTTTACGATTTTGGTAATGGAAAATGCATTAAGTGTTTCATTGTTTTTTATTTCATTTTTATCGCTTAGATAAAACCTAACAGTGTTAGAATTGTGTGTTAAAAAAATTAAATTTCCGTTTTTTAGGTTTTGTCGGATGTCTTCATCTGTCATTGAATTTAATGTCTAATAGTTTGACATTTAGTGTGTTAATTTTAAGAGATTGACGAAAAAGTGTTATCGAAAAGGTTTACGAGTTTTTTTATATTTCATTAAAGGGATTTGTAGTGATTAAGACATTGAGAGCGTTTGTTTTTTGTTAGTGGAATTTTTAAGTAAATATTTTGTATTTGGTGAGAAAATTTTAAATATGTTTTTCTGAACATGGATTTGTAATAAAATCCATATTTCCATATAAAAATAATTTACAGGATTAGTAAGCTTACAAAGTTAAAAACAATTATTTAATGGAATCTAAAAAGGTATATAAAGAATGTAATTTTTTTTAGAACTAAGTCAGATCACAGGACTTTAAAGCTTTGGTATATTGCTTTCTCTAGATCTTATTATTTCTAATTATTGAAATTTTTTGCTAGACAGCTAACATTTAGTAAAACTTTTTTGTGAGCTAAGCTTAACCTTCAATGATAAATCTCAGGTAGTAGTCTAACTATCGAACATCAAACTATCTTTCTAATAAATTGACTTAAATCCTTATATATATATATATATATATATATATATATATATATATATATATATATATATATATATATATATATATATATATATATATATATATATATATATATATATATATATATATATATATATATATATATATATTTATCTATCTATCTATTTATATATCTATCTATCTATCTATCTATCTATCTATCTAATTTAAAAAAAAAAAATGTTATATTTTAATTACTAAATAAATATATTTTTTTAATCCTTTAATTACTATTTATTTCATTTCGGGGGGTGGCGTAGCACACCGAGTATTAGCTAGTATTTTTATATTTTCCACTTTACCCCAACATTTCCATTTATACCTTTAGACCAACGGTTCTCAAATGGGGGTCCGCGGTCTGTAAAGACATTTGTGGGGCGTCGCGAAGAGATCTTGAAAAATATTCTTGAACAAACTATTTTTCAATGTAAGTAAATACTTATTAGTTAGATGTTGACATAATAATTCCTATGAAAGGATAAAACTATTTAAAAATGGAAATATATCTTCATACAAAACATCCTAAAATTAAAGACAAAAGTAAACACATTTTTTCTAAAATGAGTTCTTTTAAGAATCAACTACCACCTACCAGCTATATGAAATACCAATGAAGGAACCAGAGCTTCGGAAGAAATTATTATGATTTATAAAGGCAACAATGATCAAATAAATAAAGTGCCATTGAACCATAATATAACATAAAGAAAACTTTACGATGTGGCAAGGAAAATAATTAAAAAGAAAAATAGTTCACTTTAATTTTATGAAACTATCGTTTTTTCACATGAAACCTCACTTTTATTTTTGCAAATAATATTATGTCAAGAAATTTTTTATAAAGTCGTTTCAATGACCTTTACAATTAGAATAATATCCTATGGAATAGGATTTTTAAAATTTGCTCGAATGGTGCAACTTATCAATGCTGAGTACAAAAGTTTTATTTTGCAAAGAAATAAAAAGAAAATTAGTTTAACGACGTTATAATTAAAAGCCGACAAATCCGTATTTATCTTATAAAATACAAGATTTATTTCAATAGAGTTAAAATGTATCTCATGTCTAAAATTAAATCTGAATCAACCGATTTCCAAGTATTTTAGTTGAAATATAGCAAAGTTGTCAGAAGCCCAACAACTATTAAGGCTCCATTACTCTACCGTAAGTGGATGATTACTCTAAAAACGTAAATGTAGCCAATACTTTGTTGTTGTTTTGTACACATGAACATCGGTGATGTCAATTACACATATTTCCAGTGCAACAAATTCAAATTGAAAATCGCTAAATTTATTGGTTTGTATTTCAGCTTTTATGACAAAAATGTTGAATTTTAAATTAAATATTCGACTCTACGTCTTATTTAAATTATTAAGAAAACAGCACAACTAATTGTCCAATTGATAACCTTTTACAGCGATTTTTTACGCAGATTTAGTATAATGAAATAAAAAGCTGTCAACACTGTTGTTACAGCTGTCACGTAAAAACGTAGAGCGACCTAATTTTATTAGGTTGCTACGTAGCATTTACGTTTTTTAGTACACATACACACATAACTCTCATAAGTAAAACGTGTCAGCTGATTCGCTACATTTACATTTACGGTAGAGTAATGGAGCCTTTACAACAGTTTTTAGCAATATAAGTACATTCTTAATAAGAATTTCTTATGAGAAACTATCTTTTTTGCTCTTTTGTCGATCAAAACAAAGTATCGATCTTTTGTGGACACAAAGTATGATATTAGATATGTATTAAAGATCTCATGAAATAAATACAATGTCGCAATTATTAATATTATTTTTAAAATATTTTATCTTTACATAACATTTTATCTGATTTTTAAACTGGTCAAGGTTGTAATGGATCGCGCTGCAATTGCAAAGTCAAAAGTGGGTCGCGAAGGAAGATCTTGTGAGAACTCCTGCTTTAGGCAATATTCCATCCAATATAACAGTTCTATTCGTGGGTAGATTAAAGTATGTTCCACATAATTACTATAAAAACTGCATCCTGTACTTTTATTAAAAGGTATATGGTATATATAACGTGACCAGACATCCCGCTTTTGGCGGAATTATCCCGCTTTTTAAACTTCGATCCCGCCTAAAATATTTTTCCCGCTTTTTATTAAGAAATCCCGCTTTTCTATCTCTAACAATTACTAATTCAATTTCCTTATTTACATTTTCTATGACATAATTGTTTCCACTGGAAAGTTGATAATTTTTTACAAATCGTTTTTGATAATTAGAAGTTTTCAATATTTTATTACTCTGATCATCTTCTCTACTGACTAATATTAAATGTACTTTGTGTGTATTTTTTTAATTACTTCGATGTAGGAAGACCTCCCAAATGATACGCATTATTAAGCTTGTTATAATATTTAAAATTTTTTTAACATATCTTCAGTTCTCTACCAGTGAATGAAAAATCTCAAGTCTGAAAACTATTTTTACCAAAAAAGTTCAGAATTTTTTTCCAGGAATAGGTTAAAACTTTATTTATTTAAAGAATGTTAGAATAAAATATAAATACATTTTTGGAAGAAGAAATTTTGTTCTTTCAGAGAGATTTTAGATTTAAAAAACTCATTTCGTGAGAACATTTGTGTGAGGGATATTTAAATAATTTTTTTTAACCAAAATGTCCCATTTCAAAAAGATGTTTTGACATGAACTTTGATCTTAAGGTTAACATGGATATTTTCATATTGTACCTTTAATAACTATCTGGAACCATATAAACGATGTACCTTTGTTTCGGATTGGATACTTTTTTATTTTTGTATAAACTAAAAAATATAGTATCGGCATCCGATTCAAAAAGTTGAAAAGGTAACAGTATATCGAATTATTTTGATAACGGTTTTTTAGAGGTAACGGTATTTTTAGTTATTTCGGTAACGGTATTTTATGGGTTACTGTTGTTTCATAAATTTCGAAGTATCGGTTCAGTACTATAGAATATAATTTGTAGTCAAATATTATAATGACGAGCTGCGGTAGCCATAACTTTATTACATGTTTTATTTATTAAAAATAATCATATTTCCTAAACCCAAAACTAAGGCTAACGGTATTTAGCGTTATCGGTATTTCGAGCTATTTCGGTAACGGTTTTTTAGCATTATATATTTTAGCAGTAACCGTATAATCAATTATTTCGGTAACTGTATTTTTCAATTATTTCGGTAACTGTATTTAGTTAAATGTTTTTTTTTAGCGGTAACGGCAACCGACTTTGGTTTTATTGTTAGCGTGTCTAAGAATTATTTAAGAAAATCTACTAATATTAAATTCAAAAAGTTCCAAGTTTCTTTTATCAATCCGTTTTGAAAACATTTAGAAAAATACGTTAAATTATAATTTTTAATGTCTCAGTTTGTAGGGATATATTTACTTATTTCGATATTCCAAAATTTGTATGGGTCGTTCTCAATTTGTATCGTCTCAATTTGATTGTGAACAAGGTGCTTGCGAGAGAACAGCTGATATAGATTTTTAATTGAGATATGAAAATAAAATCCCTCTTTTTTTACAAAACTTTTCAAAATCCCGCTTTTTCCATAAAATTTTGTTCAGAATCCCGCTTTTAAGTCGTACTTGTCCCGCTTTTTGACAAAAACCCTCTGGTCACGTTAGGTATATACGATCAGATGGGCTGACATCAGCTACCGACTTAAAGCCTATTTGGTATACATTAAGATGGGTATTAGACCAATATTATTCCACTATGGTTGGTAGAGTGTTATACATTTTATGAAAAAACTTTACTGCAAATTTTTTTTTAATATCTTCTTTCTATTAAAAATTTGTAAATTATTTAACATTTAATTTCCTATTTATCTTAAAAGATATTTATCTATTTATATATATTTAATTTAGATTAGAATTTATTATACAATTTTTTTTCTCCTTCATTCGGAAAAAATGCAAATATTTAGAATAAATTGTGTTGGCAAACAAACAACTTGCCAAGAAAAGTGAAGAGAACACCTTCTGTATTTAAATTTGTTGAATTGTTTTCATTATTAACATTTTTTTTTTTTTTTTTCTATTTTAGTTTTTATCTTTTTATGTTTTTATACTGCAGTAAAGTTTAGGTGACAAAATGTTATAAACCATTTTTAAATATTTAATTAAGATGGAATGAAAAAAAAAAAACTTAGATAAATAAAGATAAATTTGAATTTATTTAATGTATGTATGTATCTTTTGTTGCTACATAAGTTAATAACTAATTAAGCTTTTTCACATCTTTTTGTAGCTACTGCATTGAGAATATAAGCTGGTTGCTTGGGTAGGTTTCTCGCTCGTTTTGTTGGTGGCATCTGAACATAATTTCAACATGGCTTTTTCTTAATAAAATACATAACATATGTACATAACTAGTATGTACCTTTTGTTTTAGTATCTTATCTGATTTTTTTTTTTTATGAAAAATCTGTAATCTTATTTATTGTATTTCGTAAACATGAAATATGATTACTATGTAGTACCTCAGAGAAGTACCAGTACCAGTTCCATTTTAATATTTTCTTGTTTAATAACCATTTTATAGTTTGAAGTATGATAATTTACACTACATACACAAGTCTTATATACATATATTTTATGTTTCTTACAGCACCTGCAATATTCTGATATTGCTGCTATAATAAAAAAATAATTTGGACATGATTTTTTTTCTTTTTGTTGTTATCATTTATTTGTTTGGCGAGTAAAGATATTTGGGCCATATTTAAATGCGTGTGTTGTTAATTGTACCTTGATTTGGTTGGGTGACTAATTTATTTTAATTTTTTTTTTATATTTTATTTCTTTTAATTTATCTGTGGCATTAGATTAGATGTGCAAACATAGATTTTTTCTTTCTTAAAATGGTGTTTATTAAACAATCTGATAAGAAGTTTTAAACATTTTGGTCTGAATACCTAGAAAATGTGAAATTTCAAAGAAATGTAAAACTAATTTATGGAAAATTTATTATAAATGGACTAGAGGAAATAAAATTTACAATTAAAGTTTAAAGAAAATTTATAGAGACAAATACAGATAATATAAGTTTCCTTTTAAATATTACCTCTTATACCTTAATAAATATACAATTGTGTTGAAATAAGTATTAATTTAACTTACAAAATTATAACATTCATGATAAATATATCATAATATTTTTATTTCTAAGAATAATTTATACCATTAACATACATTAAACGATCACAATATCCCATAAAATTTAACTTAAACTAATTCCCAAACCATTAAATTGAAAATTATTTATGCAAATTTTATAGCAAATGACTCAATCATAAACAAATAAAGAACCCAGTACACAGATCCAAATAAAGTGTATAAATAAAAATTAAACGATTATTGACAATCAAGTGGGCTTCTGTCTGCAACAGCAACAGCATCATCAACAAACGGATAATAGTACTTACACTCAGTCTGCTGCTATATAACACATAGTACACACCATGTACTTACTTACCTATTGAAATTAACAAGGGGAAGCTTATAGTCCCAAAGAAAAACAGCAGCTAAAAAACAACATGATCAACTTGAAGTAAACGACCAAAATAAAAATCATAACAACTATTTACTTACAATAAATGCATACAATAAATACTTACAATATGTATTGTATGTTAATACTTACGTTTTACAACAGCAGCAACAACATCATTCATATTTAAACACCACAGGCTTTAAATACTAAAAGTTATATTAGAGGGGAAAAAAAGACGACCTAAAAAGCTGTTGAGTTTTTTTAAAGCTGTAAATATAAAAAAAATACGCGATGAGAGTGCACACAAAAAATAGCTAGCCATCTTAAGTAGCCTAGAGGAATATAAATGTCTCAATGAACACTCAAAGTTACTTAATTAGAGTAAAAATTTTATAATACATAAAATTATTGATTACGAGACTTGATGTACTACTTAATGTAGTCTAGTTATTTTGAACAACTTTTATTGTTTAATTACACCCTACAACAATTTTTAAATAAAAAAAAAAAAAAAAATATTTATATGTATGCGTGAAACTAGGGACCAACTTAGTAACACTGCCTATTAAGTTTTTCTCCATCACGTTAAGTTTCCCCTCAAATCAGTGTTGCCGAAGTCATTAGTTTATATTACACAAGTCACACAATTTAAAAAATTCCAAAAAAACATAATTTTTTAAAAAAACTATTTAAATTTGAAAACATTTTTAAATTTATTTTATCCTAAATCAATGATCTCTAAAATAAAATAACAGTTACCACTATTCTACAGACCATATCTAACAATATTCTGAAAGCCTAACTCCTTCTCTATCGATGTTCTAAGTTTTATCTAAATCGGTTCAGTGGTTTCAAAGTTCCAGACTTATTACCATTTATTTTGCTTTTGGCCCCACTATGCAGTGTTATTCTTGTTGTTTGTACATGCAGTCAGTTTGTTTATACATACCAATCAGTTTATTTGGTGGCGATTAACCCGCTTTTAGACAGTAAGATGCATTGGTGTATAGTCACCTGCCGCTCTCCATCGGTCCCCAATGATCGTATTAGCAATTGCCACTTTACTGGCTCTATGGTAAGCGGGAAGAAAACGAAAAGAAGAATCAACAAATTTTAACTGACTCATTGTAACCAGTAAAGTGGTTGTGTGTACACAACAGTTACATCTTGTAGCCGTTGAAGTGATTTTGTATGCATAAAATGTCCACTTTGTAGTCGTAGAAGTGCCTATTTGTCATTTTATTGACCCTTTGGTAGTCGTGGAGGTGATTGTGTGTGCAAAAAAGTGACACTATGTAGTCGTTGAGGTGGCAATAAACTTCTCCTAGGACAAGCCCATGTTAAAGTGACTAGTCACGTAGCTAATAAAGAGACTAGTGGTACCTTAATTTAGTCGGTTAGGTAACTTGTACGCAACTGCCACCATAGACTGAAAATGGACTTTAAATTTCTTAAAAAAAAATGCAAAAATATTTACGAAGATTCTATCATCCCTATATGGTTGTCAAATAATAGATAACAGCTCCAAATTATATTTATCACGAGAAATATACCCGCTACTTCGTTAGCGTAGTTTCTTTTTTTTTTTTTTTTTAATAAAAACCATATTATATTATAAATTCAAATTGTGTTAAGTTACAATTTTATAACTATACATTTTTGAATAATATTTCCAATAGCATAAATACAGTGCGCTTCGCTACCCTATTGTATATAAATAAAATAAAATTATCGAAATAAAATTCAAAAACAAACAGACTAACAAACATATACTTTTACATAGATAGAATTTAATCCGATTCTGCAGTACTCCTTCATAGACCAGATAAAAACTTGGTAGCCTTTTTATTTAGGAAAAACAAAATGAAATACCAAAAGTGAAGAAACCCGTAAAATTTAACGTGGGAACAGTTAAAATATTGGTGTTCTGTCAGCATTAAGAACAATAAACTTTTTAAATATTTTAGTTATCAGTTTCTTACATTTTAAACGTTCGAAGGTACAAAAACTACCAAATTATTGTTATTATGTTTTGGTAGAGAAGAATCTGACTAATAGAGGTTGTGAATTTTAAATACATAATCATATATCTTAAATTTCACGTTTGAAAGTTAATTATTATTACAACAAATTTAAAGAGTAATATAATAACGAAAAGTACCACAAAGTAGCCTCTTATGGATTTTCACTTAGAATTTTAGATTAAATATTATAGAACATTTTAAAATAACCATTAGAAGAACTAAAAAGTACCAAAAAGCCCTTCCTCTTCGATTCTTAACCACATAAGACAATATATCTTTAATTTCATGATTTTATGATTAATATTATAGAAAATTCTAAAAGTACCATTAGAAGAACGAAAAAGTATCACGAAGTCCCCTCTTATGGATTTTCATTCACTTGGGACCTTATATCTTTAATTTTATGCTTTCATGCCATTCAAATTATCTTTTCTGGATTCTTATACACTTAGGACAATATAATTTTAACTTCATATTTGAAGGTTCAATATTATAGAACATTTTAAAATAAACATTAGAAGAACAAAAAAGTACCAAAAAGTCCCCCTTTTGAATTCATATACACATAGGACCATATATCTTTAAATTCATGTTTCTACACTGAACCAAAAAGGTACATAAATACAATTAAAAAGTTCATTGTTACAATGAATTTGTGCACTAATTTTGACCCTATGTACAGGTTCATTGAAACAATGAATTGTCATACATTAATATTATAATTCAATGTACAAGTTAATTGATTAAATTTATTCTTACATTGAATGATTCATTAAATAGAATAAATAATTTCAGTGAACAGTACATTGGTTTCAATGAACTCATATTTTGTCCCAATGAAACTATACATTAAAAACTTATTATAATAGGCGTGTTCTGTATTTCTGGTTTTTATTTTATTTTATATTAAATGATTAAATTATATGATATTGAGTTAATATAAGCAAAAATTAAATATTAATTTAAAAATATTACATTTCACTAAAAAATTTAAATAAACAAAATGCATGTTACAGATGTGATCGTGTAATAGTAATTCCTGTTGTCCTCTATATTGCTCAATGATGGTATGGAATATCCATTTAGATGCCACATTAATATAACTACAGCATTATCCTTAACAAAGAAAGTTTATAAATAAAATTTTTAAAATTCGTTCAATTGCTTAAAATATTTGAACTAGTTACCTTTAAATCTTTTTGGTCTATAGAAATTCCATTATTTTGACGATCACCAGATGTAGCATCCAAATCTTAATCAGTCTGTAATAAATTTTTATTAAGAATTCAATTTAAATATGGTTTTGAAATCACAATATTTTCTGAAACCCTGGTATTTGAGGCTAATAACACATTCTTCTGCGTCTTAGTTGTTTTATCTACATATATATAAATGAAATGTAATATTTAAAAACTGTTTAAAATCATAAACATTATGTTAGGAAGGCAAGTCTCCAAATTCCTACTTTTGGGTATTTAATTTGGTATATTCAATTATGCTGCTCGACTTCTCCTTTGCGAATAAATTATATTTATGTATTTTAATATTTCAATTTATCTTATTTAGTTTTAAATTATTTTCGTTTTTAACATAACACTAATTTTTTTTACTTTTTGCTATTGTTTAAAACGCGTCATTTCTTGTTAAAAGATAAAAGAAAACTGAGTTGTTTTTGTTTTACTTTATTTCCCGTTAGAAATCATTTATTTTGATATAATTGAATGAAATTTATCATTGGTTCAATGCTTTTGTTCATTGTGTAATGCTTCTTCTTAATTAAATCAATGTATTAGTACATTCAATAAATTAATTCAATGAACTAATACATTAAATCAATGAACTGATTTACCTATTGTAATAAGAAATAAATTTAACGAATGGTTTAAATGTAATGTTCATAAAAGCGTTAATAATTTCATTGAATATTTTCATTGAAGCAATGAATTTGTACATTAAGCTAATAAATTTATGGAAAAAAATTAATGAATTTGATTTAACGTACTACAGTCATTGAAATTACTTTTTTCAGTGTATGTCCAATATTGTAGAAAAGTCAAAAAGTCTTCTAATGGTACATTTTTCTTTTCTACAATATTAGTCAGACAGTCAATCACTCAGACGTTACTCTTTAATATATCGAAGGCTTATATTCAAAATGGGCCACATGCAAAACCCCAATTGTTCAGGAGAACATAAAAACTATTTATTTCAAAATTTTGCAAGCCTTTCTTCTACGAATTATTAATATTAAGTCTACTAAACCTCACACTGAAAAATAAATCTTCTAACTCCATTATTCGCGAAGTTATGGTAGATAGCCCGTTTTGACTTAATTTATTTTTAATATGTGATATAAAATGTTCATATAGCTCGTTTTGGAAAAAAAAATTACGATATGTTAAATTTATCTTATCATACTAATCAGGGGATAAAAAAAAGCGAAATTTTGTGGTTGGCTGGACCATCTGGACTGTCAAATAACAGATGAATTTACTAAAAAGACAGAAATGTGTTCAAAATTAAAATTATAAATTAAATTTTGATAATTTTTAACCAATTCAAATTGTATTAAATTGTATATCAATAACTCAATTGTGATTAAAACCTTCCAAGACGATGTTTATCATACTTTTTATTTAATTATAATTTTTTAAGAAACTGCTTTTGGTATCTAAGATATTTTGCTTATAATCACGAATTTTATTTCAATTATTTCATTCCTGTCTTTAAATATTACTAAATTTTCTTTTATTCAATAAACGTACAGTATAAAACATATTTCTTTCATAAAAATCTGTGTAATAATCATATGGATTTTTTCACATTCACTTTAATCTGAGTTGCATGAATGCAACTACCATCATATTTATATGGCGAAATGCAATGCCGGTTTACATGCAGTAAAATAAAAACTGAAATAAAAAACGAGAGAAAAAGATATAGTCGGTCAAGCCCGACCACATGATACCCTACATCATTGTGTACAATATAATTAGGGGAGGGGTCTTTTATTAGACTTGGAGCCAAATGTGGACCGATACTCATATTAAATGTAAAATAAAACATATGAATAAAGAATATTGCGTAGATACTAATATTTATATGAATTTATTCACTTTTGGGTGAGTCCCGAAAGAGGGCCTTATATGGAAGCTATGGTTAAATAATGGACCGATCTTTGTAAAATTTGACACTATTATTTATGTTTATATAGAACTTAATTGTGTCGAATATTAACTTGATACTAACATTTTAATGGGATTTATGCCCGTTAAAGTGATTTTCTGTAAAGGGATTTATATGGACCGATCTTTCTGAAAATCAGCTCACAGATTAAAGCTTATATGAAACTTATATGTACCAAATTTCACTAAAATATTGCTATATTTAAGGGATTTATGATCGTTAAACCCTTTACCAGGAGGACATTTGTATGGGGGCTAGGTGAAATAATGCACCGATCACAACCAATTTCAATAGGCTTCGTTCCTCAACTGTAAGAAACCTGTGTGCCAAATTTCATTAATTTTTGTTCAAAATTGCGCCCTGTAGTTTGTACAAGGTTTACATGGACGGACAGACGGACTGACATCGTTAAGTCGACTCAGAAAGTGATTCTAAGCCGATTGATATAAATTAAGGTGGGTCTTAGACCAATATTTTTTGGTGTTACAAACATCAGCACAAACGCATAATACCCTCCCCACCTATGGTGGTGTAGGGTATAAAAAATATTAAAACTGACTATTCAGAAATTGTTGTTGAATCAGCACATTCATGGGGTTTCTCTGTTAAATACCGCTGTGAATCGTGTAGGCAAATAATTAAAAGGTGTTTTAATCGCACATTTCCTATTACGATACAAATGCACTTGTGTATTCATAAAAACGAGTATTCACGTTCGTATGGGAAAATGTTTGCGCATGTGCAATGCGTAATGAAAGTTGCATTTAAAGCTTGTTTACATTTTCATAAAAGCTTAAAAAGAAAACAAATAAATGATATTTTAATTGAATATTTTGTTGGGTTTTTGGTATTAATTTTATTTTGACTAAATATTTTAAAATAAATTATTTATATAACAAATAATATATAAGAAGTATTAAAGAAATAAATTGGGTAGAGTTAATTTAATTTTCATCTCTTCCCAGCAAAAACAAAAAACTTAAACTGATCATAAATAATTATTTACATTCAGGTTATAAATAATTAATTAGTTACTAAACACTTCTATGTAATGCTGACAGAATGTTGTTGTCATTACAAAGTAACTACATCCATAACTACATGTCATTACCAAGTTTTTACTGGGTTATTAAATCAAAATCAATTTTAAAGTAAGGACTGCGCACGAAAAAATCCGTGCATGCTCTTGGGCTTATAACTTTTGATGTGGTGAAAAATTTATAATTCTGTTAACTGTTTCGTGTTTGCCATTATGCTCACTTGCCATGTGCTAAGTTAAAATGGAAGTTTAACAAAAAACACATAAACAAATATTTCAAAGTTTTCATGAAATCTTACATGGTCATATAAAATAATTGCAAGGAAGACTATTGTGCTGAAGAATACAGTTTCTTAGGTCATAATATTATACATAGAAGTCATGATCACTGAATGGTAACCTGGTAGTGGAAGATAAATAATATCTTCAGGCTGTAGGACTCAGGCAAAATAGAAAGGATTTTGAGAGAAATTCACCTCATCTCAGAAAAAAAAGTATCACAAAAAGTTAATTGCTTTGAATCTTTATCAGAAAATTTTAAAGGAAGTCTAGCATGAAGACTTATAAAGTAAGAAAAAAATCCTAATTAAAACGCAAGCAAGAATCTGGAGGTAAAAAATAACATGAAAGTTCCTCAGACGAATTTTTTCAGAAATTTTGTTTCTGTATAGTAGACGATGAAACGTTCGTACAGGGTGACTTTTTTAACTTCCTAACCAGGAATTCTATGTCGCAGATGCTAGAGAGTTTATTGCAGAAAAATGTCGTGTATCAAAGAAATCAAAATTTCCAACAAAGTTTTTGAATTGCGAAGTCATATGCATACGCTGGAATGAAGCACTTCATTCTTAAAATATGGTTGCATTAACACAGAAATTTACGAGAATGAGTGCCTTTGGAAAAGACTTCTCCCTTTCCTAATAAAATTCAGCATATCCCCTGCTTTCTGGCTTATTCCCGCTTCTTCTCATTACAACAACAAAACAATGGAGTTGTAACAAAGAAATTGTAAGAGTTTGTACCGATAGAGGCTAATCCATCAAATTGACCGAAACTCCGTGCAATTGAAAGATATTGGACTCTAGTAAAAAATAATTTAAAGGACATTAAAAGCTCAGCATAAAATGAAACGGAGTCTAAAAATAAGTGGACTTATTCGAGCAAAAAAGTGACCGAAACACAATAAAACCTTTAATTTGAATAATTCTGGAAAATATCAGATATTTCCTTAAAAACCAACAGGAACTAATTTATTCTTTTATGTTTAGAACTTGAACATAACAGTCATTAATAAAAATATCACTTTAAAAAAATTCGCCCACTGGTTTAGTTTCTATAAGCAGATTTGCATGCTCGAATTTTTTCGTGCGCAGTCCTTAAATATTTAAAAGTTTTGAAAAAAATCAATCTCCTTTAAAATTAGGAATAATAGTGAAATTTTGAAATATAACCTAAAAAAAAACTTTAAGATGACAATCTATAATTCTCATATTTAAATGATCATATTCTAGCTTAAATCATATAATAATCATAAAAAGAAACAATGTCTGGCTTTTTGAAAACTCTTGTTATGTAGTAAAATGTAGTACAATTTATTTTTAACATTATTACACTTCAGATTTTATTTATTATTTATTTAAGCCACTGTCGATGTCGTTGTCGATGATGCTGATGTGGTGATCATGATGCTGATGAATAAGTAATTACTACAAATATAAAGAAATGTTAATGTTTATTTACTCTTGAATTATCATAAACAAATATGAACGCTTTGGAAAAAAAATATATTAAAAAAATAAATCATTTACAAAGTACAAGTACCCCAGGAACAGACAATGGAAAATGCATCTTCAAATAACAAATTCCAAAATAGATTTCCATACATAAGTATGTGTGAGTGCGTGTGGCTTTATTTTTTTATATATTTTCTTAACAATTTTATTTACTATTCGACTGGAGTGCGTAAATGACTGAATGACTGAGTAAGTGAGTGAGTGACTACATTAGGTTTTACGCTTTTAGACACATTACTACTTCTTCCTTTTTAGCTTCTATTCCCTTTGCCACAAAATCTCTTGATTGTTTTGTTTAAATACGTTTAAGTGCTAAACTTGGAAATGACTGTCTAGTGCTACTAAAGTGTGTACTTAAAAGATACTCGTACTTCTATTATTTTTTTATTATATTTTTCTACTCATACATACTTGTTGATTTGTGTCCATATTCAAGTGCTACTGGCGTTTTTATCTGTAGATATTTTTTCTTGTTTTTTTTTTTTATTTTTTATTATTATTCTTGTTGTCCAAATGCGTTACATTCATTATATGAATGATGTGAAATACGATTAAAATATTTAAAATAAACTCAAGTATTTGATTATTTTGTTTTAGATATTTTTAAGTCTCAATATTTGTTTAGTGATTTAATAGAATAAGTGATGAGGAGACTAGAATAAACAAATATTTAATAAAAATATCTGTAATGTATAATGTAAAAAATGTAAAAAATCTTTAAGATTTTTATATAAGCAATCCTACAATTCTCAAACAAAAAATTTCGCCTATAAAGTCCTTATTTTCCTAACGCTTCGTATATTATGAATGAAAACTCTTAAAAAATATTATAGATTCCTAAATAGCATTCAATTTGTAGATTCATGCTTTGGAATTTTAAAAAATATAGACTAAAGTCAAAACTTTCGTATAAAATAGATAAAATTCGGGAGTGTGTGTGTACCAAGACCACTTGCGTTATTGTTTTCTATTCCACAATAATCTTTGTGAAGATGTCTTTCAGAAAAGTATAAAATTGTTAGATGGTATAAAAGAAAATTACAATTTAGATAAAAAATGAAATTGAAAAAAGATTCGGCTGTGCCGAATCTTTGATACCCTTCACCATATTACCATCTTACCATCTTATCGACATCATATTACCATGTTACCGACAATTAATAAAATTTTCGCCTTAACGTATGCTTGCATATTTTCTAAATCTAAATTTTTTTCAAACTACGAAAATTTGAATATGAAAAAAAAAAACAATCATAACAGGCTTTGCTTTTAAAAAAGAAACAACAACAATTCCATATATATTTATTTTTGTCTGTACAAACTGACTGAATACACAAAGAACAACAACAACACTGTTATTCATTATATTACTGCTGTTGCTAACTAAACTACTTGTCTATACAAAAAGCAAAAACGTCACTAATAGTCATTACAATGCTTAATATACATGTTTGTGTATGTATTTATGTATATTCTTAACAGATATGTTTTAGTTTTTAAAAATAAACAACTACAATTCCATATCTATTTATTTTTGTACAGACTGCATATACAAAGAAGAACAACAACAACACTGTTATTCATCATATTACTGCTGTTGATAACTACACTACTTGTCTATACAAAAAACAAAAAACGTCACTAATAGTCATTACAATGCTTAATATACATGTTTGTTGGTGTATTTATATTCTTAACAGATTTGTTTTTGGGCCATAACTCTGTTGATTATGAACGAATTTGGTTTATTAAAAAAACCGAAATTTTATAAAAATATTTATGACTGATCCATATAAAAATAAAAATCTGTAGCTTGAACAAGGGCTTCAAAAATAAAAAATTCGTTTTCCCCGATATCTCAGTTATTACTGAACCGATTTATTTCATTTTTTCAGAACAAAAATTCAGAAAATAATTTTCGAGCCCCCTTTAAAAATTCGAAGTCCCTGGTATATGCAGAGGCTTCAGAAACTAAAAAACCGGTTCTAAAAACCGGTTTTTAAAGCATATCTCCACCATTTATAAACCGATCTTCCTGATTCAAAAAACTGAAATTTTATAAAAATATTTGTGACCGATCTGTATAAAAATAAAAATCTATAGCTTCAACCAGGGCTTCAAAAAATAAAAAAGTCGTTTTGTCCGATATCTCAGTTATTACTGAACCGATTTATTTCATTTTTTCAGAACAAAAATTCAGAAAAAAATGTCCGAGAATTCTTTGTAAAAACGAAGTCCGTAGTGTATACAGAGGCTTCAGAAACTGGAAAACCGGTTCAAAAAACCGGTTTTTTGAACATATCTCCGCATTGTATGAACCTATCTTGCTGAATTCCAATAGCAAAATTCTCGAAAGCATTTCCGATCGTTTGACATACATATTATATATGTCAGTTATCGGTGGGCTTCATAAACGCCATTTCAACCGACACACGGACGGACGGACGGACGGACATTGTCCAATCGTCATCGCTTCTTACAAGGATTCCGAAAATATAAACTTTTTTGCTCTCCGACGAAAATTGTGGAAATTACAAACGGAATGACAAACTTATATATACCCTTTACACCTGTAGTGAAGGGTATAATAATGGAGACACTTTATCCAACTAAAAACCAAGAAATATATATCGACCATTCCAGGAAAGAACGCCCGAAAAAGTATATTTTTTTACTTGAAAGCCATAATTTCGATAAAAATTTGTATACATTAACTCCATTCAGCCTTTTATCAATTTCAGTTTTCAGTTTTGTGAAATGGCAAAAACTCGCGATTTAATTTCGCTTTTTAATTTTCTCAAAAACCAAAAAAATTTCAAAAGTATGTAAATTTGAATAGCAATATCTCTGGAAAGACTTTGTGAATTTTAATGATTTAAACGGCCTTAAAATTTCGCATATGTCGGCTTTACGACGAACATTTTAAAAATAAAAAAGATTTTTTTAAAATGCATTTTAATGCAATTGCATTTTTCAAATGCATTTTTCTTTAAGTATGCTATTAAAATTTGTTAATTTTTTAACATAAATGAAAAGTTTGGAATCTTTACATTAAAATAAAAGTGTAAAATTTTTGGGACGCGAAAATCTTATATGCATAATCCAATTTTTATAAAAACATGTTTAAAATTTTTCATATAAAATTAAAATTTTTTCTTGTTTTTGAAATTTTCTTTAAAGTTTTTATAAAAGTTAACAAAATATAAAAAGTATGCAATTTTAAATATTCATATTTCTTGAAGTAATTGATGGATTTTAGTAATTTAAAAAGTATTTAAAAGGCCATTGTATATTTTTTGTGTAATTTAGTCAGCAAATCACCTCTTCGATCCATAATATTTTCAAAATATAAATGCAGTTTTTAGATGCATTTTTGTTAGTTGCGAATTTATTAAATTTTAATTTTTCAAAAGTGTATTTAAAAATGCTTTGTTTATTATAACTTAAAACAATAAATAGTCTGATACATAAAGTTTTACTATTTTTCAGTATTTTTTTAAAAAATAACACAATAAATAAATAAATTTTTTTAACAAAATTCTCCTAATATCAGGAAAATATAATTTTTATATGAAAAAATTTAAACTAGTTGAAGAAAAGGGGAAATTATACACAGTACATGTGTCCGTCCCAAAAATTTTAGATTTTTATTTTAATGTAAAGATTCTAAACTTTTCATTTATGTTAAAAAATTAACAAATTTGAATAGCATATTTAAAGAAAAATGCATTTAAAAAATACAATTGCATTAAAATGTATTTTTAAAAAATACATAATTACATATTAAACGCCGTTTAAATCACAAATTTCAGCAAAGCCTTCCCAGAAATATTTGTATTTAAAGTTGTATACTTTTGAGATTTTTTAGATTTTTTCAAAAGTGAAAAAGCGAAATAAAATCGCGAATTTTCTGAATTTAGCGAATCAGAAAACGGAAATATTTATAGACACCCATAGGCCTTATACGTATAAAATTTTATAAAAATCGGAGGACACTTGTTGTATTTTTGGGCGTTCTTTCATGGAATGGACGATATATATTTTTTGGTAATTTTTAAATTCAAAGTCGTTTTTGAACTCGGTAGATAGATATATTTATTCCAAAAATTTTCGATTGTATGTATTCATGGACATTTTCACTTAACTGTCAATAAAATCAAGAGCTGAAATTTTAAATATCTTAATTTTAGCAGATCTTGATCAAGTTTTTTCCATATACAGCCCAACATTTTCAACCGATTTTATTATGTTTTTTGTAGTTAGTTAAAAAACAAAATTATCTATAGAATAATGTTAATTTGAAGTCGATGAATATTAAAATATTTTTATCACCTTACGAATTAACCGCCATTTTCGACTCATTTAACTCCAATGTATAGAGGAACGAACGGACGGACGGAAGTACCGTTCTGCCAAAAATAAATTTTTATTATAAAAATGCATTTTTTCCCTAATAACACTGTGTGACAGCCATTTTCACACATGATACGTGTTAAAACCATGTACTCTAGGAAGTCAAATTTCCTCTAAAAAGGTCATCAAAATTTCTAAGGATACACATATTAAAAAAAATGTATAAAAATTATTTACAAATTATTTATCAAATGAAAGCTAAAAATTCCTGAAATATATAAGGGCAATTCTCTTTTTACGTTTGCCTTTATGAAACCGACCTTCAACATCAAATATTTTTTTAAGTTCAGACTTTTTCAAACAACTTTTGTTGCAATTATGTTAACAACACTTAATTTTGTAACACAAAAAAAATCAAGACCTGAAACGGTTCCATGTGGTGCCGGCAAGCACTCAAAGTCAAAAAATCTAAAAAAAAGTGTTGGAAATTAACAAGTTTTTTTATTTCTTTTTCCTGCTGTAGTCGCAAATTTTAGCATAAATGTCCAATTCTTCTAATGTAGACTAAAAACACTCGTAGAAAATTACCAGCATATATTTAATTAGCGTGCAATTACACAGTGTCAAATTGTGTTGTACAAAAGTCGTGAAACCATATTTTAAAGAATTTTAAAATTTTGCAGTTTTTTCACTGGAGATTTTACGCCGTTTCGGATATTTCAAAATTCAAAACAGAGCCCCATAGCTCTTGAAATTATGCATCATTTGCCATATATCTCGTTAATGTGTCCTCAATAGAAATGCTGTAGGAGGTACCCTAAACTTGGAGAGAAAAAACGTCAATGGCTCCAAGAGGTGACTTTTTCGCGAGGCACACTCGCAATGTTATTTCAGTGAAGCTATAGTATCGCGTTATCAAAGAAGGTTTCCAAATGACATTTAAAAATCATTGTGGCGTTTTAAAATATTAATCTGCTAAAAGTGTATAGCTATTTTAAAGAATTCAGCAATTTTGCATATTTTGTTATAGCGGATGTTGATGTTAGAAATCAATATTAATCTGAAATAAGTTTCTGTGTAAAGTTTTACTTACGCAGAAAATATAATTTCACTAAAAATATTCATCAACGGTTTTCATGGGCTAAGAACGCGAAGTTTTTAGTTTAACATTAATCGTCGAGGCACATCCAAGGCGCTAATCTAAATTGGTGATGATATATGTCAATCTGTAGCTGCTTTAATACCATATATCAAAATCAATATGGCGTTCGACAAAAAAGTACAATTTTTCATTTAATGCAGCTTTAGAGATTTGACTAAGTGCAATTAAAAAATGTATATAAATGACATTGTCTTATGACTTATTTAAAAAAAAAAAAAAAAAATTATGAATTTTGCAATAAATGGATGAATATGAACAAGACTACATCACTAAAAACTGAATATTGCAAATTTTATAAGAAGGTTTAATAATTATTAAATCGCTAATATATCCACTCATATCTAACTTATCGCGATATTTTTAATTTGTATTTTAGATACATCATTGTAGAATACATAAATGCAATAATTTTTGATTTAGGACTATAAATAGAATTTTGGTAATTTTTTTATAAATTTTTATCTTAAACCGCCATAACATTGATGCCGTTCACTAAAAGTCATTCACGCGAACAGATCTGTGTTCCACTAGAGCCAGGGAATATTGGTATTAAATATCGTTAATGTGCCATTTAAAAATTGTCGAAATTTTTTTGAACATCTAAAGTAAACGAGTTTGAAGAATTTCCCATAAATATTTTTTATATAAATCTTGCAGAAAAAATATAAAAATACCCTTTTGAAAATGTTACCTTTTACTATTTAATTTAAAGTATATATCAGCCTGCAAAAATCTAGAAGTTATCAATGATAAAACTGCTCCAGGATGCCAAATTTTCTCTTCAAAGGATGTTAAATTTTCGAAAGATGCGCCATTTTTAGAAATATTATAAAATATTTACGAAGATTATATTAACGCAATATGGATGTCAAATGAAAGCTAAGAAGCCCTGCAATAAAATAATATTTTTTTATTCAAATATTCCAGTACAAAAATTTAAGAAAATATCTTTTTGAAAATTTAATCTTGTAATATTATATTTATTACTTAATTACAAACTTTATATAAAGGATTTTTTCTTAACATTTTGTTCTGCAACATTTAAATAAAAACTTTTTTACATGGCAGTTTCATAGCTTTCATTTAACATCTATATTGGGCTGATATAATTTTGGTAAATATTTGAAATATATTTTTTGTAACTTTGAGGTCCTTTTGAGAAAAAATTTGAGGTCCTGGAGAAAAAACTGAGTACGCAGTTATACTATGTATGAGCTGAGCTCATTGAACTCTTGTTTGATACATTTATCGATTTTTATGCCCTACACTACTATAGGTGGTGTGCAAATATAGTAACGCAGAGAAAAAATCTTCGGGCCCCCACCTTAAAGTATTCTGAGTCGATTTAACTATTTCCGTCCATCTGTCTGGTAGACTGGCTGGCTGTCTGTCCATGTAAATCTTGTGCGCAAAGTACAGGTCGCAATTTGAAGATAATTTGATTTGTTTGCAGTAATATGGAATTTGGCTGATGATGCTGACGCCTTTAAAGGAGGTATTTGAATAATTGTGGTTCAGAAGAAGTGTATTCTTCTAATCACGAAACATCATCTGAAGGTAAAGTAATTGATTCTGAATTTTTTTTCATTTTCTCAAATAATTTATTTTTTTAATAACAGCTTGCAACTTTAATTTTATTTTTTAAGCAACGGGGCCTTCTGCAGCTTTGATTTTTGCAATAGCACTCACTATCTATTAAACTTATTTAATGAATCTTAATGAATCGAAGCCCTCTAATTTATTAATAGTTTCAGAAAGAAAAATTAAAATGAGGACAGTGTTTGATTGAGAATAACTGGAAAATGAGTGTTAAAAATCGCTAGAACAACTGTTGTGCACATTTTAGAGACCGGATTTTAATACTAAAAAAACAGTCTTTATTTTTATTTCAATCGAAAAACAATCTTCAATGTTCAAAAAATAATAAAAATCCATTTTTTTTTTTTTTTTTTTCATCAATAGTTTAATTTTTTTCATCATGATCGAGATAAAAAAATATAAATATCTTTTTTTGTGATATTTATTACAAAAGTATAAAATCATTTTCAACTTTTTTCATCGGATGAACAAATCTTAAACAACAATTTCATTGAATAAAAATATATTTTTGAAACAAAACAAAAGTATGAATAAAAAAACAATCATTTGAAATTTTGTTCATACTGATATTTATTTTTAAAGGTATTCATCGTTAAAGATATTTATTATTTTCATGATGATGGATATTTTATTAAAAAATAAAAATCCTTTACATATTTTTTTCAACAAATCAACTTGATTGAAAAATAAAAAGTTTTCGGGTGCTTGCATTTTACCTCAAAATGAGAAATATAAAAATAAGTAAAAAAATGTTTAAAAACCAAAAAAAAAATATTTTACCTAAATATATAAAAATATGCATTTTCAACAAAATATGCAAAAACATGCACTAACAAATCGATGCCATTTTTTATTAAAATGTCTGATTCGGATAGATAACAACATAAGATCATTTTTAAATGCTCCAAAAATACATGAATTTGCATAAATCCGCCCCCTATTCATTACAATGCACAGTGGGGCAGAATCAAAATTTTTTGGAAATAAATCTGTAACTTATAGATCGGCTGGATGCATTTGAACGAAATTTGGTACAGGCATAGCAAAGGAGTGTACAATGTTAAGTTTGGAAGGGGGACTGACCAGACCCCTCAGGGGCGAAGCGAAAGAGGCTCAAAATTGAGTACCTCTGACATGCAAATTTGTTAATTGCTTGGCAATTTTTTGTTTCAAATATTTTTATACATTATTTTAGGCACTGATAAGACCTACAAAAAATATGCTTGCATGTCCTATTTATCTCTTATAGTATTTGAGTTATTTGCATTTGAATTTTTAAGTACCTCAATTTTGCATGTTCTTGGTCCAGTTTTTTTCATATATATCCTAGTATTTCCGACCGATTTAATTTGTTTTTTCTTCAGTTTCGGTTCTGTAAAAGATATTGATTTCAGTTTTTTTTTCTGTATAACGAAGAATTATGTCAGCTAAGCAATGTAATTTGGATGAAAAAAATCGAGTTTATACTTTTTCTGATTTTTGAAATTAAAGTAAAATTTTTTTAAAAAATTGTTTTCTTGAGAAACTATAAATATTTTATCTGTAATAAAATCTTTGTTATTAAAGATATCTTAACGAAATTTTCAGTGGAGGTAGACTTTATCGTATAAAATGATAAAGTGAAAAAAACTTCAAGATTTTTGTAAAAGGAATCCCACAACTCCCAAGAAAACGCCAAAAATCCCAAAAATGGGTTTTTTCACATTTTCGGCAATAAAATCCACATTTTTCCGAAGTCCCGCAGATTTTGATTGAAAACTTTTAACAACATATTACAGATTATTAAACTGCGTTCCGTTTGCCGATTCGTGCTTTGGGATTTGAGAAAATATAGACTAAAGTTAAAACTTTCATATAAAATGGGTCGTATTCGGGAGGATGTGTACCTTGACCACTTGAGTTATTGGGCTCACTTTTTATTTTAAAGTCTTCTCTGTAAAGATACACAGAAAAAATTATTACCGTTTTTTTACAATTAACTCAGTTGTTTAATTTTTCATCAAAATTTAATAAATATGTTCAAGAAAAAATAAAATAAAAAATAAATTTTGGTATGATTTTTTTTCCCATACACATTTTTAATTCATTCAATCATCTACTTGATTGATTTAATTAATTTATTAATTGGGAATTTTTTTCTGTTTTGTATTTTTTATAGTTTTTAGTAATTGATATAATCATTTTGGTGAGAGGTGCAAATTTAAACAAGTTTATAATTAAATGAATTATTTTCATATATATTTGTTAATTGGTGACTTTTTTCTGTGTACCTTTCAGAAAAGTATAAAATTATTATATGTTGTTAAAGAAAATTTTATTTTAGAGATAAAAGAGTGTAGATACTTTTTCGGCCAAAAAAAAATACAAAAAGTCGTAATTTTTGCAATTTTCAAATTCAAAATCGTTTATTTTTGAACTCGGTAAAGATATCGACTTCAAATTTTTGCATTCAATAGATAATTTATTTAATTGAATAATTGATAAATAAATACTCAATTTTGAGCCCCTTTAGCTCCGCCCCTGAGGGGTCTGGTCGGTCCCCCTTTCAAAACTTAACATTGTACACTCCTCTGCTATGCCTATACCAAATTTCATGCAAATGCATTTCGATTCTGCCCCACTGTGCAATGCTCTTAAATTCATTCAAAATGTTTGTTTTGGAAGTTAATGCATATAACTGTTTTTGCCTTTAGTTAGTATATAGTTAATTTGAAACAGAATTTTCATGTGGACCTGGTACCATTTAAATATTAATTTATCATTGTTATAATTATTAAAACTTAAAGCAAAATTAAAGGTTGTTAAAACTTGTTTCTGTAAATGCAAATGAACCACAAGTTTATTAACATATAAATTAAAACAATGTATAACACATATTTTAATAATATTCATTGTATTTTATAGCCTTGACTTTTTTTTAATAAAATTAATTTAAAAATATTTTTTTCATGTGTATCATTAATAATCATTAGTACATTTAATTCTAATCATCGAATTATATGGTTATATGTACCATCTTTATTCGGTAATTACAAGCGAATCATGTGATAGTATATGCAACCGACCAAATTCGGTCGCCACAATTAATCTGTTTTCTCTGTGTATGCTTTTTTTCACTTAATACAAGAATCGTATTACAATTGGTCCCTTGCCGAATTTTGATACACATAGACAATACTGGTACACAGTATAATAAATTAAAAAATAAAATGTAGTCATTAAACTATTCATATCACCTTTCCCCTGAATTAAGCACCATTTCCGACCCCTTCTCTTCTTTTACCACAATTATTTCTTGTAAATTTTAAAACTGTTTCAAAATTTATTCCCAAAATCGTTTATATCTCACTAAATAATATCTCACTTGCCAACAAAATAATATATATATAAAAAAAAATAACAATTTACTTTCCAAATATTTAAACATCAAGTCTAAATAAATAAAAAAGAAATAAAATTTTAATTTACCACATCTCCGTAAGTGCATACAATGATGTTGCATGTTATATGTGAGTATGTATGTAGAAAAACCACAAAGTATGTGTAAATAAAATATAAACCTTTAAAAAAAAGTTACAGTACTGATTTTGTTGATAGAATTTAGTGTATTATTTAATTTTGGCGCCCATGGCGCCAAAGCCGCACATTTTTGTGAGTTTTGCTTCGTTGCAGTTGGAAGCACTTGACTTGGAGTGCCAACATTTTCATTAACCTCATGACGACGATTAGCATGGCAAACACGCTTGAAAATGTTTGTGTGTTTTTTGAGTTTTTTTTTTTTACAACAAGAATAAAATATGCATCCATTCATATAGTTTTTTGTTGTAGCTTTAGTATATGGAGTATTTTTTTTGAGGCATTGTGTATAAGCACCATAAAGATGCAGTTTAGCATGACGTTCATAATTGTTTATTTATTTATTAATGTTTTGTAGGCATTTGAATATGTTTGAACATGTATACATATGTACATTAGATTGTTTATAAGTATTTGTTAGATTTCTATGGAATTGCATTAGAGCGTTAGATAAGCTTTAATAGTTACAAATACCAGCCATAGATTGTCTGAATAGCATTTTGTTTACGATATTTGTTGAGTGTCACTTTTATGTTTTTTTTATTTTTTTCCTTCATTTTTTTCATTCTTTTTTAGTATTTTTTTTTTATTTAATTTCATGATTTTTTTCTTTTTAATATTTATTTGTGGAAATTAGAATTTTGTTGATAAGAGTAGTTTCTATTATATTTTGTCAACAGGCGTGTTCTTTTTTTATATTTGTAGACACATGTAGCAATTGTTGCATTTAAATAGAAATTTAAGCACGCGCTTTTCTTTTATTTATGGGAAATGAAGATATTTAAAAAATTAACAAATTATACTCTTATAGGGAATAAATATAATGAAATTAAATTAAAGAACAATCAACAACAGATGTTTAATGATTCAATCTTACAATGGATAATATCAACCCTTTTCTGTGATATTCTGAGTTTGTAGTGCCCCAAACATTTGTGGTGTAGAGTTAATGTTGTATAAAATTAGTTTTAGTTTTTTATTGTTGTTTACTTGCATCTGCAATAAACAGATAAATGAAGCGATTATTAGTTTTTAAGTGAATGAAGTATGTTATTATAAATATAGAAGAATTTTGCCTCAGGATCTATAAAATAAAATTTAGACAATTTATTTATGAGCAAAGATGTTCTATTTTTAAAAAAGTTGTTTTAAATTTATCTAATATTTCTTATATACCAAATTTTTTAATTTTAGTATTTATTAGTCCCTGACATGAGTCACCTCTTTAATTTGATTAACCTGATTCACCTTTGTGTCTCTACAACCTAGACAAAAATAAAATTAATTTGGCCAGTAGTCATAATTTAAATTTCAACAAACAAAAAACCATTAAGGACAATTAAACTAACATATTAACCTTTAAATCATACGAACCATATGGTGGACATAATAAAAAAAAATATCAATTAAGAAAAACATTAAAACTACTACAGTAGCTCTGTACTTAATCTATAACTAAATTGAAAACTAAAGCCTGTCAACAACGGAAATGAATCCTAAAGATACGCACAAAACAACAAAACGTATCATTTACCTTTTCAGTAAGACCTTTAACACGCTATTTTCAGCATTTTGTTATTGTTGTTAATGATAAATAAACTGACAAATTGCTGAGCGGTGAGTGTGTACTCAAGCGCCTAATAATGTAAAACTACTACTTTTGAGCAGGAACATTTGTATGACTAGTATTTATGCGCCATTGCTAAATTGTAAATGATTGTAGTAATTAAAAGTAACCATTTCTAATCTTTTTGTATGTATCATCACTGTTTTCTTATTCAGTTTTTTTAGTTTTTCTTATATTTAGGAAACCGGAAACCAAACGGAAATGGAGTTTAAATTAAATAAATACTCACAAATTGTTTTTGGATTTAGTGAAAATATTAACAAATTTCAAAACAATTAAATAAGGGTGTTTATTTACCTGTTGAAAAACAATTAAAATAATGAAAGAAAATACGAGGGATCTCCATGATCAAAAATATTTGTAGTATATTGAAAAAATAAATTTGTCAAGGAAAAAAAAATATGTAAAATAACAAAGACTTTTCATTCATTCATTTCTATTATAGTTACAAATTTGTATTCCATTTTTATTCGCTATTTTAGCAAATTAATGGCAAGTTTTATCCATGTATGTATATCAATAACTTAAATTTTTATAGAAAAAACACCATTAATTTTCTATAGAAAATTTATCGAAAACCTTAATTTTCTATAGAGTTTATGGATGATCTATTATTACTTTTATACGCACCTTTTACTCGCAATTAAAACTATTGCGATATGAAAATTTTGCTGTATAAACAGTGAGTTAGTATTATATTTGTAAGTTACTAACTCACCATAGTATAATAATAAAGTATACTCGTAAGACCAGCTGTTTTACAATTTTTTCATTGGCAAACCTCGCGGTACTGTCAAATTGTTTTTGTATTCACATGTAAAATATTTTTTGAGTTTTTTTCTCTTGCTCTCTTTCGTTCTCTCATTTTTCCGTTCAAAGCATTCTGACATTGTGGGCAGTAGTTTTACACTAACAAAATACAAGCAATTTTTATTTTTGTAGATGTGCGAGTACTTTATTATTTTACTATGCTAACTCACGAAAAATAATCGTGATTAGCGAAGCTAATTGCAAATAAAACATACAGAGTTGCCACTTCTTTTCATAGAATTTTCGATGATAATAGTTTTATTTTCCCATCTGGCAAGACAAATAAAGAAATATATTTCTTTGTGCAATTTGCGTATAAACAGTGAATTATTTATTTGCAAGTTATTTTTATTTGTTATAATCGCGCGTATAAACGTAATATACAAAAAAAATTATCGACAACATTAATTAGAGACAATTTATCGATAGCAATGATTTGCTATAAAAAATTTTCAATCTGTTGAGGCTCTAACAGAGGACGACGACGAAGACGATTTATTGCACATCGACATGGAGCCCCTTCTATAAATATGACCACCCGGTCGCTTTATCTGTGGTCACTTTCTTACTACTGTGAATGTTGATCAATAAGATTTACAGATAATCTATTATTTCCAGTCAATCTGATTGATCGCCATTATAGTTGGTGACAAATTTGCAACAGCATACACAGCAACCGTGAATAACTAAAAAATTACCATTTTTTCTAATAAAGTGCTCGTGTTTACCTGAATTCTAAAATTATTTTTATACCTTAAGTAATTTTGATTGTCTTCTGCCTTCCCATATTAAATTGAAGGAATGAAAGCAACAAGAAATTTCTAACTAAGCGTCAGTAATTTGTTCATAATCTTAAACAAAACAAATTATGAATAATATTAATTATCATTAAATGTTGACAAAAAATTTATCGATAAAATTATTTTCTTTAAAAAAATGTTCGATAATTTTCTACAAAAAATGTATCGATAACTGCAATTATCTATACAAAATTAATCGATTACTGTTATTTTCTATAACTTCCTATAGAAATTTATCGGTAACATTAATTTACAAAAAACTGAACAAATTTATCGATAACTGTAATTTTTTATAGAAAATTGATCGAAAACTTTAATTTTCAATAGAAAATTTATCGATAACATTATTTTTCTATAGAAAATGTATCGATAACATTAATTTTTTATAGAAAATTAATCGATAACATTAATTTTCTATAGAAAATTTATCGATAACATTGATTCTATAGAACATTTATCGATAATATTGATTTTCTATAGAACATTTATCGATAACGTTGATTTTCTATAGAAATATATTCAATAATATTGATTTTCTATAGAAAATTTATCGATAACAATAATTTTCCATAGAAAATTTATCGATAACATTAATTTTCCATAGAAAAATTATCGATAACATTAATTTTCTATAGACAAATTATCAGTAACATTAATTTTTCATAGAAAATTTATCGATAACATTGATTTACTATATCGATAACATTGATTTACTATATCGATAACATTAGTTTTCTATAGAAAATTTATCGATATTATTAACTTTCTACAGAAATTTTATCGATAACATTAATTTTTTATAGAAAATTTATCGATAACATTAATTTTCTATAGAAAATTTATCGATAACATTAATTTTCTATAGAAAATTTATTGATAACATTAATTTTCTATAAAAAATTTATCGATAACATTAATTATCGATAACATTAATTTATCGATAACATTAATTTCTTATAGAAAATTTATCGATAACAATAATTTTCCATAGAAAATTTATCGATAACATAATTTTTCATACAAATTTAACGATAACATTAATTTTCTATAGAAAATTTATCGATAACATTAATTTTTTATAGAAAATTTATCGATAAAATTGATTTTCTATATCGATAATATTAGATTTCTATAGAAAATTTATCGATAGCAATAATTTTCTATAAAAACTTAATTTTCTATAGGAAAATTATCAATAACATTGTTTTTTCATAGAAAATTTATCTATAACATTAATTTTCTATAGAAAATTTATCGATAACATTAATTTTTTATAGAAATTTTATCGACAACAATAATTTTCCATAAAAAATTTATCGATAACATAATTTTCCATAGAAAATTTATCGATAACATTGGTTTTCTATAGAACATTTATCGATAACATTAATTTTTTATAGAAAATTTATCGATAACATTGATTTTCTAAATCAATAACATTAGTTTTCTATAGAAAATTTATGGATAGCATTAATTTTCTGTAAAAACTTAATTTTCTATAGAAAAATTATCAATAACATTGTTTTTTCATAGAAAATTTATCTATTACATTCCTTTTTTATAGAAAATTTATCGATAACATTAATTTTCTGTAAAAAAAACTTATAGATAACATTAACTTTTTATAGAAAATTTATCGATAACATTAATTTTCTATAGAAAATTTATCGATAACATTAGGTCTATAGAACATTTATCGATAATATTGATTTTCTATAGAACATTTATCGATAACGTTGATTTTCTATAGAACAGTTATCGATAACACTGATTTTCTGTATAAAATTCATCTATAACGTTGATTTTCTGTAGAAAAATTTTCAATAACATTGATTTTCTATAAAAAATTTATCGATAACAATAATTTTCCATAGAAAATTTATCGATAACATTAATTTTCCATAGAAAACTTATCGATAACATTAATTTTCTATAGACAAATTATCAGTAACATTAATTTTTTATAGAAAATTTATCGATAACATTGATTTTCTATATCATTAGTTATCTATAGAAAATTTATCGATATTATTAATTTTATGCAGAAAATTTATCGATAACATTAATTTTCTATAGAAAATTTATCGATAACGTTAATTTTCTATAAAAAATGTATCGATAACATTAATTTTCTCTAGAAAATTTAACGATAACATTAATTTTTTATAGAAAATTTATCGATAACAATAATTTTCCATACAAAATTTATCGATAACATAATTTTCCATAGAAAATTTATCGATAACATTGATTTTATATATCGATAACATTAGTTTTCTATAAGAAATTTATCGATAGCATTAATTTTCTGTAAAAACTTAACTTTCTATAGAAAAATTATCAGTAACATTGTTTTTTTATATAAAATTTATCGATAACATTGGTTTTATATATAAAATGTATCGATAACATTAATTTTCTCTAGAAAATTTATCGATAAAATTAAATTTGTAATTTTGAAAATTTTCTAGCGATAAAATTTATTTTCTATAGAAATTTTGTGTAGAAAATTCAAATATTCTTCAGTAAATTAATCGATTTCAATATTCTATAAATGTATAATCAACGTTAATTTTCTGTGCAAAATTATTCAATAAATTCAATTTATATAAAAATTAAACAATCGAGCATTAAAATTTTGTATTTACCGGTGTATAAAAGCTTTTATATGTCTCGTTTTATTTGCAGCATATTCAATCTAAAAGATGTTAACATTTTTGTAAAAGAATTTTTATTTTTCGATTATTTTTTACTTTTATTTTTATTTTTTTTACAGTATCTAAAACTATTTAGCAGACTAGATATTAAGAAAGAGAATATAATAGTCTTTCAGTTTGTTCCCATCAGGTCGATATTTTTCTTATGGACGTGTCTAATATTTCGCCCTAAATAAGCCGATTACTCGACTATATTTCAATAAAACTTGAGAACGGTATGCTCGATTTATATAAATGAAAGTCGTTTTAATATAAATTTTTTATCCGTTCAATAGTTTCGAAGTTATTTCGAAATAAGTGTCCGAAAAGAAATGTTTGTGCCAATTTGAAGATTTTTTGTTTTACTAAAATTTCTTTTAAAAAGTAAAAACATCAAAAATGTTTTCTTTTATCATCTTTATCATAAAGCTACGAATAAAATAAGGCATGTATCATCAATATTGATGCACAAATTCGTCTTTGGGTAAATATTTTTTTTTTGCCGACCAATGTTATTGGCTATCATGGACTTCAAGATCACGTGTGACTGAAAAAGCTCTTGTAGCAGAATCAGCGATACCCTTTTTCTATTAATACTATTTTTTTAATGTAATTATAATTTCTATTTATTTATTTTTTGCTGGAAACCCTATTATATTCTGCATTTAAGAATATGTAGGATATTCTTATCGACTCTTAATATTTGTAATTGCGAATATTTTTTGTTTATTTTTGGAATTACACGTGCGTTTCTTTGCAAACAAAACAGTTTATTTATTTGTCTATTTTATTATAAAATTTTTATTGTAAATATTGCAGTTAGACAATTTTTAATTACATTTCATTTAGTTTTTTATTGTTGTTAAATTTGCACAATTAAAAGCGGAAGTATTTACTAACATATTGTATGTTTATAAAAGGATTTTAATTGCAAATGTGTAATTAACGTGAATACACAAATGATAGTTTGCTTAGATAAAAATTAAATATTGAAAGAAAAAAACTATAGAAAATGCTATTTTAGAAAATAAAGCAAATAAATTTATTTATATTATGAGGTATTATCACATTCTTTCGCTAACAATATGTTTATTCTTAGCTATTACATAAAGATAACAAGGTCAGGGTCACTAATAAGGGTATCTAAGAAATTTTATGAAAAATAATAATTATTTGTTTAAAAACAAACATTTTTCATTAATTAGTTTTGTAAAAAATAATACAAATATTTATAACAAGTTATAAATATTTTTAAATCGCGTGACCTGTTCATTTAGCTAAATATTTAAAACGTTAAAAATTTTCTAGATCTCTTTATAATGAATGAATTTCATTTTAAACAACAACTTCTTCATTATTTATGTTAATTTTCAAAATGATTGTTAATGTTTACACTTAAATTTGTTTTTTATTTATCATGAAAAAAAAAAAAAAAAAAAAAAAAAAAAAAAAAACTTTAAAATAACTAATTTCCTTTAACAGCAAAACGAAAAAGCTACAAGTTTTCAACAACTATTAATCTGTTACAAAACACCACATATCAACCCACATTTTGTATGTGGACCTCATCAACTATCTACCCAAAGTCTATAACATAAAATAAAAAATGATTTCAAAAATAAATCAAATCAAAATGTAATAAAAAAAAAAAAAAAAACTAAGAAAAAACTGCATTTCATTAAAACTTCCACACTGTGCGGTCTGCTGTTAAACAAAAATCTACAAATTCATTCATTTAGAAATGTAGTTGTAAAATACATAATTTTAACTTACTTACATACATATGTAGATACATACATTTATAGACTCTATACTACTTATGTATGTTTTAAGATGTATTAATTGTACTGTGTAACTATAAGTTAAATAAGTATTTTGTTGCATTTACGATGAGATTTATTTCTTTTATATTTTGTTGCTATTTTGTTATTATATTTCATGGGTTTTTGGGCGTTTAGGTCAGTGGCAAATGCAATGAATTTATCATTGGGTCATATTTCGATAATTTTTGGCGCCATCAGCTCATGAATGAGGCGATGCTGCGTCATAAAATTAAATACCATCACTCGATCATTTTCAACTCAGATACATTTTGACAGGTACACTATTTCACATACACACATATGTATGTATGTACATTCAAATGAATGACCAGTCAGACACATAAATTCCATATACAGACCATCATCATCATCATCACCAACATTTACGGTAACAGGCATCATGTTAAGGAAATAAAACAAACTGCCTATAAAAAATATAAAACGTAACTTAATTGTAGATACTTTGGTTGAATTGTTTATTTTGTTTTAAATAAAAGTGGCCCATAAAAGTATTTAATTTTAATAGCACTTTTGCATTCATTTTCAATGTATTTAACAACTTTGTTCGTATCTTTTTTTGTGGTTGTCTTTTACTTTTGACAGATTTATTAATTTAAAGCTTTATGACGATTTTATTTATACTTTGTATTTTCTTATATTGACTGTGAGATACTAGTTGGTGTATTTTATAGGCAGGGTTTATTATTACCGTTTGTAACACTTGGAGATTTTTATGTGGAATTTTAAGAATTATTTATAGATTATACCAAGATAGGTAAAAGGGTATTAATTGTTTAGAATGACGTTTTTAATACACAAAAGTATTGGTTTAACATACATATTTAAAGAAAACTATCAAAATCATCTTCTGAATTGGGAAAGTAACGTCTGTCCATCCGTCTGAATGTTTGACAATTTAAACCTGGTTTACAAAATATAGGTTATAATTTTTAATAAATTATGTTTAGTACTAGAATAAAGGTATTGAAATTAAATGTAATACATGCCAACACTGGATTTATGAAATTGATGTTGCATCAGATATTTCAAGGGAATATTTTGTCTAAAGTCGTTTAACAAAAATTCCGCAATTCTCAATAAACTTCCAAAAATGTCCAAAAAATTTGATTTTTAGTTTCTCTGATATATTTTCCCACCTAATAACGGGGAGCAAAAATTTTTATTAACAAAAAATTAAAAATATATTAAAATATATAGCAAATATTAAAAATTTTTTTATACCAATTTGCGATTTGAAAAATGAACGTATGTATGTATTGTTCGGTATGATCTGATCCAAAAAGAAATTAATTTGGAACATTTTTTCCTTCTATAATAAGTAATAATTTAAAAAAAATAAATGCTATATATATTACTTAAGAAAATTTGTATATAACAGAAAAAGAATTTAATTTTTAAAAAATTAAAGTTTTTTTGATGTCATTAAAATTTTTTTAATTCTTTCTTTACACAAAATTGGGTGGAATTTGAAAAAAAACGAGAGAAAAGATATAGTCGGTCAAGCCCGACCATATATATACACCATTGTGTATATTATAATTCGGGGAGAGGTCTTTTATTATACTTGGAGCCAAATGTGGACCGATACTCATATTAAGTGTAAAATAAAACATTTATGCTTATATAAAACTTATTTGTGTCGAATATTAACTTGATAATAACATTTTAATGGGATTTATGCCAAAGTGATTTTCTGTAAAGGGGTTTATATGGGAGCTATAGTTAATTATAGAGAGATCTTTCTAAAAATCGGCACACTTATTTAGACTTTTACAAAACTTCTATGTGCAAAATTTCATTAAAATATTGCTATATTTAAGGGATTTATGATCGTTAAACCCTTTTCCGGGAGGACATTTGTATGGGGGCTAGGTGAAATAATGGATCGATCATAACCAATTTCAATATCGTCCCCGGAAACCCGTGTGCCAAAATTCATTACAGACGGACGGACGGGCATCGTTAAATCGACTCAGATAGTGATTCTTAGCCGATTGGTATAAATTAAGATGGATCTTAGACCAATATTTTTGGGTGTTAGAAACATCAGCACAAACACATAATACCCTCGCCACCTATAGTGGTGTAGGGTATAAATATTAAAAAGTAAACATTTTTATCTCTTATTCCCAATATCCCGTAAACTATATATACGACAACGTTTTTTCTAGGTCTTGATTATCAGAATCGGTTTAGATTTAAGATCATACCAAATGATCTTATTGAATATCTTAAAGCTATACGTCATATCTGGTCTCTCACTAGTATCTGGCTTTGATGTAACACTCTTATGCCTAGCGAGACGTGCTATTAAGTAGATGAAATCATTTTTATTCTACTTGATTGCTCATACAAAACGAGCTAAAAAACGAAAACAATTTATATGTTTTTTACGCGCACTCCCATTTAGGAACCTTTAGTGTCGACAAAGGTAAAGAGAATTGATAGGATATACTTCTGTAGTATAAACGAGAGAAAAAGATATAGTCGGTCAGGCCCGACCATATGATAACCTACACCATTGTGCACAGTATAATTCGGGGAGGGGTCTTTTATTAGACATGGATTCGAATTTGGACCGATACTCATAAGTGTAAAATAAGACATACAAATACAGAATATTACGTTGATGCGAAAGGGGGCCTTATATGGGAGCTATGGTAAATTATGGACCGATCTTTGTAAAATTTTTTACTATCATTTATGTTTATATAAAACTTATTTGGGTCGAATATCAACTTGATACTAACATTTTAATAGGACTTATGGCCGTTAAAGTGATTTTCTGAGAAAGGGTTTATATGGGAGCTATGAGTAATTACGGACCGATCTTTTTAAAACTATTAAGACTTGTATGAAACTTATATGTGCCAATTTTTATTAAAATATTGCTATATTTAAGAGATTTATTAACCTTAAACCCTTTTCCGGGAGGACATTTGTATGGGGGCTAGGTGAAATAATGGATCGATCATAACCAATTTCAATAGGCTTCGTCCCTGCACCAAAAGAAACCTGTGTACCAAATTTCATAAATTTTTGTTCAAAATTGCGACCTGTAGTTTGATTACAAGGTTTACATGGACGGACAGACGGAGAAACGGACGGACGGACATCGTTAAATCGACTCAGAAAGTGATTCTAAGCCGATTGGTATAAATTAAGGTGGGTATAAGAACAATATTTTTGGGTGTTACAAACATCAGCACAAATGCATAATACCCTCCCCACCTATGGTGGTGTAAGGTATAAATATGTAGTTAAACCTAAAATATTTACAAACCTCTAAAAAATCTTAACAAAAAAGCAAAGTTAAACCTAAAATATTTACAAACCTCTAAAAAATCTTAACAAAAAAGCTTTAACTGAAATATTTTTGTGAAAAAATGGCTTAACTTCCAAATAAATTTTTTTCTTAATTATTAAGGATTTATGCTAATGTTTATGACACTCCAAAATATTGGTCTTAGGCCTAACATAAATATATCAGTCGGCTTAAAATTACTTTCTGATTCGACTTAACGATGTCTGTCCATTTGTCCGTCCATGTAGATTTTTAAACAAACTACAGATTGCAATTTTAAAGATAAGATGTTAAAGATGTTTCAGATTTCATGAAAATCTGTCTATAATTGTCCAGTATCTGTTTAAAATTGGGCACAAGTCTCCTACAAAACCTCTTTCTATATTTTGATTTTCGTATGTATACAATGGTATAGGCCGAAATTATTGGCTTGAGTGAAATATGGACATATTGCTGCCGTTTATAACAACCAAAAATAAGTATTGGTCTTAGGCTCATCTTAATATTTATCAATCGGTTTAGAATAACATTCTGAGTCGATTTAACGATGTCCGTCTATCTGTCCGTATGTCTGTCTATCCATTAAAAAATTTGTAATCAAACTACAGATCGAAATTAGAAATTAATTTAATGAAATTTGTCAAAAATATTCTTTATGGCCAAAGGACAAAGTCTACTGAAATTGCCTATGATCGATCCACTATTTCACCTACCCACCCCATACAAATGTATCCTCTGAATTGGTATTTAACAATCATAAACGCCATAAATATAGCAATATTTTATTGATATTTGGCATACATTAGTTTTAGGTAAAATAAGTAAAAATTTGTGTAACAAATTTCATAAAGATCGCACAGTGGTTCCAAAAGGCTTTTTTGGAAATAATTCTGTAACTTGTGAACCGTTGAAGATATCTCAATAAAATTTTACATCGTCAGAGCTAAGGTGTTTTAGGGTTGATTTTGAGGAGTGCAGCTTCCTAGGAGGGTACTGGGTGGCCATCTCGGATATGTAATTATTTTTAATAATCGCTAAAAATTAATTTATGATATGATAGAAAAGAAATATTATATATAGGTAGTCCTTGTAAATCTCTGAAAAAACGCTTACATATGTAGGTTATCTCTTTCAGTTTAAGAAATATTCAGGTCGAAATAAATAATTCCCTAATTTTTAGCATCGTTTTTTTTCGGCTTTTTTAACATTGTGGACTTTATATTGCCCCTAAAATTAGTTAAAATATTCACTAGATTTCTTACAAAATTTTATATAATATTCTACAAGAATCATATAAATATATAATTTCGATAAAAAGTTATATTAATCTGAAGCAGGAACTTTAAAAAAATTTCATATTTTTTTTTTTTTTCAAAAAGATATCAATATTTATTTACTTTAAAATTTTTTTTTTTTATTCTGGGCTATATCATTTTTTTTTTATTTTTTTCAAAAGAAATTCTAAAGCAAATGCATGTAAAGTGAATCCGGAGGAGCTGAGGGCAAAGTCTACCCACAATCTCTATCCAAACTTTGTCAATTTTAAAGATTTGTTTAATTTTTTTTTTTTTTTTGTTAAATTCTCAAACTGCTAAGCTGGGATCACATAAAATTCTTTTTGTTAAATACCTTCATATGCAAGGTAAACACCAAAAACATATTTTCTGACGGACGCCTCTTATGACGAGAGAGGGATGATTTCGTTTAAAAAAAATCAATTTTTAAAGGATGGTTTTCCCGGATTGAGATTTTGGGCATTTTAATACAAATTTTTTTTTCCAATTTCATAATTTCAAAACGGATTCATCTAAACTATGTCAAAATTGCAATAAGATATCTTTGTTCCTTTAAATTTTATTTAGGTTAGGTTAGGTTTTGGAGAGGACCACACGGAATCGTGTGTAATCACAAGACCATATTTGTTGATCCAGAGTGAATCCTCGAAGTTCCTCATCAGCACGTTTAGAATCAGCATCATATTACAGCACTGCTTCACGTTCTCTAGCTAGTCCATTTGATAGTATTATATTCTATCCACTTGCGTCTCAATGTTTCGTACACATAGTCCAGTTAATTTCACAAATTTTAGCATCTTCATTAGATTCATTTCTCTCAGTTCCTCTAAATTCTGAAAGAAATAGGAATCAAAACATTTAAACATTTAAATTTTATTTAGATTTAATTGTTAACATTATTTTTTCCAAAAAGCGATTCAAATCTTCATTTTCTGTTTTTCGAATTATGGTCTGAGGAACTTTGACCAAATTTATTATACTTTTACTAATTATGATTCTCAATATTCTAAAATTTCTTACGATACGATACTTACACAAAATGTTTATATTTTGCATGAAAACTAACAAAAACTTTGCCTTTTTAAGTAATTTTTATCACTTTTCCCATGTATTTTATGAAAAATGTAAATACATCACGAGCATCAAAACAATGTTAACTTCTTCTGTTATTTTTACATTACATGACCGATAGATCGGTCTCCCTTTCTGAAAGTCACTTTAAAGTGCATAAATTAAAAAAAAAAAAAAAAAACGAGAAAAAAAGATATAGTCGGTCAAGCCCGACCATATGATACCCTACACCACTGTGTACATTATAATTCGGGGAGGGGTCTTTTATTACTCTTGGAGTCAAATGTGGACCGATACTCATAAGTGTAAAATAAAACATACGAATACAGAATATTACGTTGAGGCTGACATTTATATGAATTTATTCACTTTAATTCCCGAAAGAGGGCCTTATATGGGAGCTATGGTAAATTATAGGCCGATCTTTGTAAAATTTGGCACTATCCTTTATGTTCATATAAAACTTATTTGTGTCGAATACTAACTTGATACTAGCATTTTTATGGTGTTTATGCCCGTTAAAGTGATTTTCTGAAAGGGGTTTATATGAGATCTATGGTTAATTATGGACCGATCTTTTCAAAAATCGGCATACTTGTTTAGACTTATGTGAGACTTATATGCACTAAATTTCATTAAAATATTTCTATATTTAAGGGATTTATGATCGTTAAACCCCTTTCCCGGAGGACATTTGTATGGGGGCTAGGTGAAATAATGGTCCTTGGTCTATAAGATACATATGTACCAAATTTCATTAATTTTGGTTCAAAATTGCGACCTGTAGTTTGATTACAAAGTTTACATGGACGGACAGACGGACGGACGGACGGACGGACATCGTTAAATCGACTCAGAAAGTGATTCTAAGCCGATTGGTATAAATTAAGGTGGGTATTAGACCAATATTTTTGGGTGTTACAAACATTAGCACAAACGCATAATACCCACCCCAACTATGATGGTGTAGGTTATAAATAGTATCAAGTTAATATTTGATACAAACTACTTTTACCTAAGTAAAAACAGCAGTGTAAATCACAATCGGTTCATAATTAACCATAGGTCCCACTGAATGCCCGCTTCCTGGAATCATGTATAATATAATGCATACATATGTACGTTTCATACAAATATATAATAATCTTAATACAAGTATTGTTTTAATTTTTGACCATTTGCTACGTTTTTGTTTTTGCTTGCGATTCTATTAAATTTTAAATAAATAAATTTAATTTAATTTTCGCTAATAGCTCCGTTTAGAAATGATAAATGATGGTTTTAACTTTTAAATTTATTGAAAACTCGTAAAACATTTTGTTTTAAATGATTTAGCCAATTAATAAATTAATTATTATTATTATTTTTTTAATTTTACGATAAAAACGTGAGAGTATTAAAACAAATTAAAATCACAAATATCATATTGCAACTAAATTGAATATTTAAAAGTATTTTATACAAAACGAAAAGCAAATCATTAAATATTCATTATATTTTAAACAAGTTCTTACAGTCAAAAACACGCTCTTGCAAACATAAAAAACCCCACAAATATATCTACATATTTACACTTTGATTCCAGAAAAAAAAAATTAAGAAAGAAAAAAATGAAATTCATACCAAAGTGTGAAAATGCATTTACATTTTTAATAATTATAAACTTTAAGTGTAAATATGACTACCAAATTCGAACTCAAGTTCTACCAAAACAACTTAACTCAAAAACCAACTGATTTGCATACAAAGATACACGAAGTAACGAAATATTTAAATACACAATGATACAAACTTATACTCGTACATCAAGTTAAACAGTTTTTCATGAAATTTATTTATTATATTTTTGTTATTTTAATGATGAGTTTTTTATTTAACAGCCATAATAATAAAAGTCCCAACAGTGTCTGTCCGTCCATCCATCCATCCATCCGTCTGTCTGTCTGTCTGTCTGTCTGTCTGTCTGCATGTTTATTTGTAAACTTACAAATTAAATGTGTCAATATTTTGTCATTGTATATTTTTAGTACGAGTATAAATATTATTTTGTCTGAATATTTAGTGTTTACGTACCTACATACATACATATATTTATTTTCACTTCAGTTCTTTGTTTGCAAATGTTAATGAACCGTAACGTAGTCAAAATTTGTCTTTAAAAGTAACTTATTTACGTACGATACCTGGGTACTCAATATATGGGTAGCTCCCCCAAAAAACAAAATAACAAACACTTTTTCGTTTAAATATTATTCAGAGTCATATGAGTTCATAAATGTGTGAAAATGACACTTACTTAAATGTATTCAAAAAAATTCCGTTAAATTTAAATTTGAAAGATTTTTCAAAACTTCCTTAACACTATCGATTTTTTTTTTAGAATATAAATGTGGCCCTGATAGATAGTTAGTTCTATAGACGAATTGTGTGAAAATATAAATTTATTATTCGTTTATTTAAGGCAAATAAACAAATTTTTAATTTATGTAAACGAGCCTTAGTAATTGAAATTTGTATTTTTTTATATTTAGAAATAAATTTAATTTTCGCTGGAATATAAGATTTATTCATCGTGTGATTTTTGATTTCATTTTCATAAATTTATAAATTTTCATAATTTTGTTAATTTAATGTTAAAGGTAAAAAAGTACACGTTTATACATAAATAAAAATGATTATAATAGTTTATTATATAAATGCCTTAAAAACATTTTTGTTTAAATATCTTAAGTAAATATTTAAATTTAGTAATCATTTAGATTTTTAAAGGATTTTTTTAAATATTTGAATGTTTTTGTACAAAAGTGGCCAATAATTGAATTTTGAAGTTTAAATTATCGTAATACTTAGTATTTAGTACCGATTAAAAATAGACAAAATTATGCCTCAATAGCAATTAAAATCATTACATTGGGGCTACACATGATTTTTTTCTATCATAATATGTAACAGAGATTGTCAAATTCGCTCTCAGAAGAGAGTAAACATTTTGTTTATATTATGTTAAATCTTAAACAAGGGGTAAATGTATTCTAATAAATCTCATAATATTTCATTATTTTCATTCAGTCTCAGAGTAAACATGTACATTTTATTTAAGAAATTCGAAATTTTTTAGCACAATTTTAATAAAAATATGTTTCTAAATGTAGAATAACCATTAAAATAAAACAATTTTACAAAAAAACAGTATTTTAAGTACTTTTAAAAATACACATTCACACACACAAACAAACTTTCGTATATGTGTATTTTTTTGAGAGTAAATCTTATAAGATAGTTGTGTAGAAAAATCTTATCACAACAGTCTCATAATATTTCTTATAATACTAATATTTTAGTCTACACGTGAGATAATTCTCTCAGAGAGCGGATTTGACACTCTCTGTTACATATTATGATATAAAAATATTACGTGGAGACCCAGTGTTAAGCTAGATTGTCTTGTTTTCTGATGAGGAGATGTCAAAGTTAAACATTTTAGAAAAAATAGTAAAAAATTAAATTTTCATTAACTTTCGATGTACTTTTTTTTAATAAAAAGCCTTTTAAAGTAACAATATAAAATAGAACCCTCAACCTCAAATATTTAAGTGTACTTTTCTTCATGCAATCGTAAATTCTATTTTCTTCCAATATTTTTCTTCCAATAAATTCATGGAATGCAACTTATAATGTTACAGGATGTTTGTTTTCATACAAAAAACATCTTAATTGCAGACTGTTTTCTTGGCATTACCAAACATTTTTGGAAATAACCTTTTAATCGGCTGGTTGGAACGTAATATTTTAAGTTTGGAAGGAAGATCCTACATTAGGGTATTCCAAAGTTCCTTTTTGCGAGCTACATTTAACGTACCTAAAATTATGAAACAATTGAGAGCCCCAACACGATACTTACAAAGAATATACAGATAGGCGTCATCGTCTATATATGTATATTTTTTTTTCACGAATTTAGAAGTACAATTTTTTGAAATACGTGAAATTTAATTCGCAAATTATCGATTATTGAAATTCAACATAAAAACATGTTTTTGATAACAATTCAATTTTAGGCTATAGAACGTTGTAAAGTACATATTTTTGAAGAGATATTAAATTATCGCGAACCACTACGGAAATCAAGCTAAAACTCTATATTTGTGTTACAAAGAAAAAAAATACGACAAGTCAATTGTTTTATTAATTACCAAATTCGTCAATACAATTACATTTTTTTTTTCAATTACCAACAACCATATTTGTAAATTTAATAAAAATGTTTGTTGCTTAAAATTGTTAACACTTAATAATATTTTTCAACAACGAATTTGTAATATTAAATAAAAATATGTTTAACAAGCAACGAACTATATTTAACAATAGGTTTGTCCTATTAAACAAGTATGTTGTTAACATTAATTTTTTTATTTATTTTTTTTTTTTCCATATTAAAAATTTCATTTATTGAATTTTGAATAATTTTTAAGTTAATGCATTTTTGTTTATTCTTTTTATATTTTGCACAAATTATTATAAATAAAGTTAGTATTAGATAAAGACGCTTTTAAAATTAACTTATAACTTGTTTTAAAATGAACTATTAACTTGTGTGATTATGACTTCATTGCCACCAATGTCCTTTAATAATAGTTCACTAATTTGTAAAGAGGTCTTTTCATTCACAAAAAATTGCACTGATTTCTTTTTGAATACACGATTTTGTAAGTGAACTGTTAAAAAAATTTAACTGTGAATTTGATGTCCAATATTAATTATATGGTTACTTACTTTTCTTACAGATAGCTTCAATTCTTTAGCCGTGAATAATGTTCCGTTTATTTATATTATCTTTATTTATTTTCCTTAATATATTTCTGGAATAATTATTTCATATTTTTAATTTTTTTGCCACATATTTTTATTTTTTCAATAAGAAATTTAATAAAAATATTTCAAAATCAATATTTCAAAATCAATTTTAATAAAACAAATTGTTAAGTTTTAGGTTGTGTGCCAACAAAAATATTTTAATTACTTGGTAACTTTTGCATTTTTTTTTTTCTGTGTACAAGTATTAATAATATTCTTTCCAAATTTTATTAAATTGGGATGATTTTTTAAAGCAATTAGAGATTTTTCTGTTTTATTATAAACGAAAAATTACAAATTTAAATACATAAATATTATTATATTTATTGTGACATTTGCTGTAATAATGTTTAAACTATTGGGAGTTCTAGAATGTCACTTACCACGATTATAGAAAACAGTTTCACTATTAACATATATATTTTAAAAATGTTTAAAAATACTACTTTTTGAGATATTTACCCGCGAACTATAAATCGCCAGATAACAACCATTTTAATGTTAAGAAATTGTTATACTTTATGTTGAAGGTAATTTTGATACCTTTAATATGACATCTCAATAAATCTTATATCTTAAATACTTTGAAAGATATTTGTAATTTTGTGAATACAACTTTGTTAATATTTTTAGCTATTTTTTTTTTCTCAACCCGTTTGTGACCAAAAAATATGAATGAGGAATATTATTATTTTTATTTTTTAATTAATTATATAACTTATATCACACTAAAGATTTAATTTTGCTCCATTTAGCCAAATTTTAAAAAATACATCATGTCCATAGACAATTTTTTTCTTTTTATTCGAATTAGCAAGTATTGGCAAAATTTTATTGACGTCTTACAAATCATTCTAATTTCGGTTTATTGTTTCCAGCAGGGATAATGCGGACATTCTTTTTTTAATTTTACAATAAAATTTGTATAGAAATTTAAAAAATTTATTTCTCAAAATATTTATGATAAAAACATGGTATTTTTTTCCCACCAGTATGGATTTTCTTATATTTCACTCTTTATAAATGAAATACGCACCATCTATCTACGATTTCCATAAAAAATATTTAAGGGTATTGTGTCCCTAATTACAGAAACAACTATTTCTAAAAGTTAACTCGTTCAATTTAAAAAAATATTTTTATTAAAGCTACAAAATTTGTCAGTGTTTGCTGACTAAAGCGATTTTTTTTTACCAAATGCAATTTTTGGTTAATTGAAGTGTTTACTATTATACTGCAAAAAAATAGGCTTAGCAGAAGAACGTAAAATTTAAAGTAAAGGGTACTAATGACATGAAAAATGTTTAACCATAAGCGATTTTGTGTTCCTTATCCCATTTCAAAGATTTTTATATCACCTTAAAAATCTTTTGATGAACATGACTACATGTAGTATTTATCTTATATATTTGTCGAGTTATTTGCATTTGAAATTTCAACAATCTCAATTTTGAAAGATTTTGGTCAAGCTTTTCCACATATATAGCCCAACGTTTTCAACCGATTTCATTATATTTTTTGTAATTAGTTAAAAAACAAAATTATCTGTCGAATATATTAAATCTAAAGTCAATATTTTGTTAGCGTTTAATTATAAATAACTTTGAATTGTGAAAGTTTGCAAAAATTAACAAACAGATGGACAGAAGGACAAACATCACAATTCTCTCTCAAAAAAAAAAAAAAAAAAAAAACAAAATCCGAAAATACATTCTTTTATTTTTCGATCAATATAAAAATCAAATGTGAATATTAAAATATTGATATCACCTTTCCCTGAATTAAGCGCCATTTTCCACTCATTTAACCCCAATGTATAGACGGACGGACATTACTTTTCTTGAAAAAAAAAAAAAAATAATAATAATAATTTTTTCACTTACTAATAATAGAAAAATAAAACGTGATCATGAAATTGTTGATATTACCTTTTCCTGAATTAAGCATCATTATTTACCCATTTAACAACAATGTATAGACGGACGGACCTAAAAAAAAAAAATAATATGTGGTTATAAAATATTGATACCATCTTTCTCTGAATTAAGCACCATTTTCGATAACTACATTTACAATACTTACATATGTACTTATATGGCACTGTAATGTCTGTGATTTCATCGAAGTTTTTCTATATAAATTTGCTTTTTTAACGATTACGTTTACTTAAATTAAATATGGTATATTTTTTCCACATAATTTTTTCTGAGCGTAGATTCAAATGGAATACTTTCATTTGTATAGGACTTTAGGACAGATAACTTTTTAATAATAAAAAGGATTTACATGTACATATATGACCTTAAGTCCAAGTTGAAATTATTTGTTTGCATATTTATGGTTAGCAATGATTGCGAGGCTTTCTGATTCGAACTCTTGGTACTTTTTGTATTTACATGTTGATGAACAAGAAACTTCTTTTCACAATTTATTTTTATCACATCTTCTACTGGTAAAATCTTTTTTAAATCGTTTTTGATCAGCTGGCATAGTTTATTAGTAAAAAAGGAAAAATAACTATGATACAATATGCATTTTGTTTAAATATGCTAAAATATGCACACGAATGGATCATATTTTTCATTAAAATATGTGATTTGAAAAGATAGCTACATACTTTTTAGATGTTGCGGAAAAAGCATACATTTGCATGGAAATCCGTCCCACAGTGTCACATTTGGCAGTTTTAGAACGACAAAAATCCAGTTTTGAAGATATTGGTCTAAAATTGTATATTCTGTTAGTAGATAAGGTCGTAAACATTCCCACTAAAAATGGGCTGGTAGAATCACTGCCACTCCCATACTGAAAAAAATACTTTATTTGTATAAATTTCGGATACATTTTTGTAAAATTTATTAAAATAAAATATATTTTAAAAACAGGCGTGGAAAAATCTAATCACACCAATCTTAGTGTAACATTTGCATAACAAATTTTCAGCCATTACCTTAAATTTTTTAAATAATTCTTAAAAAATTGATAATATGAGGTATCGCACTTTATTTCATAATATTTTAAAAGATCGCAAAAAGTCGCAACTAATATTCTCAAATATAATTTTATGGATATTCTTTTATATACAAATTGTATTTTTAAATTGAACCTCGTTGGAACTTTTTAGTTCTATTCCATTAAAAAATTGAATTTCCCAAAAAATATATTTTATATCATTATGATTTCTTTAAAATGGAAAACAATATTATCTGTATTGATATTTTTACCAAGCAAATTATAATGGAATAATTTGTATACAGTTGTTAGTACATACCAAAAAAATCGTATTAATATCTACAGTATTTACCGAGATATATGAAGTTAAAATTTAACATACTTCTTTACAAAAGTTTTAAATAAAATTAAAATATTTTTAAAAGTTGCAACTTTGAAAATCCACAATTCGCGCTATAAACACTTCCCAAAAATTTAAGTATTTTTTCCATAATATATGATATGTTTAGTAATAAATGCGAAAAGAATTTGTTTAATTAATAAGCCTTTATTTTCGTATTTTTGTCGTTCTAATTTGGATAAATGTGACACCGTGCGTCTTCTACTTATTAGTATTTAAATAATTTTGTAATAAATATTGTAGATAGAACATTTGGGTGATCGATTATATGACTTTTTTGAAAACCCGGTTTTGGAATAGTTAGAATAGTTGGTATTTTTAAACAAATAATCATCAAAAATTATATTATCTTTTACTTAGCAAAAATATGGAAAAAGCCTGACTCAATTTTACTGAAACGATTTTGCAGATGAAACTTGTTTAATACAACACAGGGATGATAAGTATGATTTTTAGTATTGAATTGAATATAAAATTGTACTTTTTGTGCCGTAATTGAACTGAAATATTAAGAACTTGTTCTATACAAAACTACAATATTTTTGATCTTTGGAAAATTTCATTTTAGTTCTCGAAATTAGCAGCATTATTATTTTAAAAAGTCAAAAGCAATTGAATAAACTATTTTTCGAGCTATTAAATATTGTTCAAATTGGACATGGAAAATTTTAAGATCCACGTTTAACTATGCCGTGATAAATTGATAAAAGTGTTAGATGAATATGTAACGACAGAGCATAAACCTAAATCCAGAGATTAAGGTATAAATAGTCTGCTACACTATTAATGATGGACTTCGATTTAAGAGTAAAGTTCGGAAAATTACATCAAAAATTTTGAAGTAAAAAAGAAAATGTCATATAAAAATTAAACATCTCACTGTTAAGTAAAGAAATGATCTTAAAATGATAGGTGCTAAATTTAGATCGGCAGATACTTAATGTAATGTTTAGCGGCCAATCATGCCTATTCATTTCATTTCAAAATGTTCACAATTTTTTAGATGATCAACAGCGATCATGAAGATTTGTCCATTTGGGCCACAAAAAACCTGTATACAAAATTTCATAAAATTTTCAAACTAGGTTTACATGGATAGACTGATGGACGAACATTAAGAATATGTTGGAGTGTTATAAACATCAGTACAAACTCATAATAAACTCCCCGCCTATGGTGGTGTAGGGTAAAATAAGGAACTATTTTGTGATTTGCTGAAATAGTTTATACCTTTAAAGAAAATTTTATATTTTAATAACGTAAATTTCGAAGCTAAAAGCGTAAACAAAATGTTAAACTAACAGTGCAGGATATAATAGCGAATAACAATTAAATCCTTTTTACGTGATTGTCCGTCCGGATGTCCATCTGACGTTTTGATCTAAATACAAACCTTTTACTGAATTTTGTTATACATTACATAATTTTTGTTGTAACTTTACAAGATATGAAAGAAAATATTTTATATTATTTTATAATAAGCGCTAATTTTTTGCATATAAAAAATCGAACAAAAAATTTAAATCCGTTGAAATATTATAGATTTTTTGTCTCTCATACCCCAAAAGGTACATTGTGCGACGTTTTTTCGTTTCAGTACTTAATCAGCCAATTTTTTTAATTTTAGATCAATCCAAGTACTTTTAGTTATTTGGAAATTTTTGATTGATCTACTCCCAATGAACCTTTATGTACTTTTTGCATTTGACAATTGTCGAGTCTTGATTGAGCAAAACCATCCTTCATTTTAAAATTTTTTTGGCTGACTAGTATGTTTTTTATTACGCACATCGATATTTAAACTTTCCTAAAATGGTCCTTTATCTTAGTACGAATTTCTCCATATTAAGCTTAAAAGTTTGGATCAAAAAAAGGACCCGTACTGAATAAAAAATCCTAAAAACAGTACTTTCACGTGACATAGTTGTAATAATTAACCGCTTGAAAAAACACTATACCCAATAAATATATTGTAAATCGTTACAAATTTAAAGATACACCCAGTATTATAAAATATTATACTTTTTATGTAGGCATAACATTTTATTAAACATTTTGATTTCAATATAAAATTTATCAACCAATATCTTTCTACCTCCATTTGAAAATCATTTTATTCAATCAAACAAAAGCAAGAATGTCATGATGAAATGATAAAGATTTTTATCCGACAAATAAATACCAACAATTGCAGGATTAAAACGCCGTTTGTTAAAGTATGGCGTAAATATGGCCGAATAAATGGAAACTAAACGCGCAATTGTACACCTTTTGCTAAACCATAGGAAAAGCATTAACAGCTGCCAATTCCAAAAAAAAAAAGTAACAAGCACATACTTAAAACATCCACCAAAAACAACAAAAAAGAATTAATTTTATAGCGTCAAACAATTTGTAAACTATATAGCGTTTTTTTTTTTTTTTTATTAACAACAAAATAGTGGATTTTTAAACACTCTCTTGGATTAATTACCACATTTTGGCTATAAATGTTTATGATTCCACCTGCCAAACATGACGAAGCCAATATAAAAAATATAGAAACTACTTATAAGAATGTAAAAACATATACACACGATATGAGAACCATTACTCGTATAAAAAACGCCATTAAACCGATAGCAAAAACAACATCAGCAGCAGTAGCATATGTTTCATTTTTATACCACAAAAATACTTATTTCAACATGATGATCAAGCACCTCAATGTAATCATTATAACGATCCTCTAGCTCTTTTGTAATAAACATGAGTGTATAAGATACATACATACTTGGTATTTATAGAAAGGCATGATGTTTTGAAAAAAAAAAAGAAACACCAAACAGTCAGACCACCATCATTGAAAATTATAATTTTGAAGAATAAAATTTTTAAAATAAAACAAAAATGAAGATTAACAAGCAGCCATCCAAAAAAGGAAATGTAAAGAAATATGAACAAAAATCCAAAAAGGGTTTATTATATTTTTCTTTGTTTTTTTCTTTAAATTAATCTTTTGTAAACGGACTTTTTTTCAGATGTATAATTTTGTATGCTAAAAACCAGATTTCCCAGAAACAGAACTAACGCCATTGAGCGTTAAAACTCATAATAAAAGTAACAGAAGGAGGAGCTAAAGTAAAAAAAAAAAAATAAAACAGAAGCGTGTTGGAAGTCAACAGCCACAAGCGTCAAGATCAGCACTTCACAATGAGTGTGATTTTCAAAATGGAGATTAAAATGAGAATGGAAAAAATAAAAATAAAATAACATTGTTAAGTGAGAAAGAGAGATTTTTAAACAAGATTTTTTAATTGCTAGGAGAGTTAAAATTATGAAATTGAGTAGAATTCAAAGAGAGTCTTTAAAATTGGTACTAAAATTAAAGGGGATAAAGTACTTTTTTGAGTTAGTTTTATAAAAAGAAAAGTGAGGAAATTTGGATCTCATTTTGGTAGTTAGAAATTTTTTATATTTTTAGAGATGAGCCTTGATAACAGCGTTGTCAACTTTTTTGAACCAAAACGCGCCGGTCATCATTTAAAAACGCGCTAAATTCTATTTGAATAAAATTTGTTTTTATTTTTTAGTTAAATATGTATTTTTTATTAAGAGCAAAGCAACTTATTACATATATATTTGTTATTTTAAGTTCATGTGCAAATATTTAGTAGTTATATGCAATATTGAACATTAACGTTTTATAAAAACAATATTTAAGGTATAAAGAAAGTTTATACATTTGATAATAACTTTCAGTTTAAAGCTTTTAAATTTATAAATATGTTAAATTAAAATATGAAGGTCTTAGGCCCAGCATTATACTGCTCACTTAGGCCAAATCTTGTTTTAAAACTTTTTTTTCATCGCTTAAGCTTTTCCTAAGTATGAAAATTGTGTGACGTCTGAAAAAAATATTTATTGAAAATAACATAAATAGAAATACAGAATACACATCGATGGCTGTCCTTTTCGTAATTTTACAGGAGAAGGAAAATACTGAATAAAACCTAAGAAACTTTTAAAACTTTTAATTCAATACCAAAGTACCGAAACTAATTCTAACTTTTATTTCTGGACATTTTTTGTGTTTCAATAGTTTACTGCAAAAAAAAAAACTAAACGAAAAAAATTATGTCTTTTAAAGTTCTTCATCTGGAGGCAGGATTGCTTTTAGGTA